>OX421975.1:96210199-96237699 GCA_949128135.1 Parasteatoda lunata
CGAAGGGTTAAAACAGTATCTTTTTAACTTTCTCACAATCCTATATCCACAATTGTGGGGGGGAAAAATATTTTAATAATTTCTCATCTAATAGGATGGATTTTCGCGTACTTAACATGCAATATTAATGAACCTGAGACTAACCCCAAATAGACTCATTAATTAGTGCAGAAGATCGAAATCAGACACAAAAACATATTTCACCTAAATAAACATTGACAGATTTGAATTCTCGATTCGCGAAATATGAAAAAATATATATAGAGAGAGAAAGACAGAGTAAGAATCTGAAAAATATGGTTCCCATGTTTCCGCTTAAGTCAAGACATAGTTTCGTTTAATCAAAGTCAAGAAATATAATATGGTTCAACTTAGAATGTTATTAAGGTTGTATCAAATTTGACACATATTATGATACAACGCGCTCTCAAATTTCTAACAATGTAATCGAAAGAGGGGGGTAGGATAACTCAAACTTTGGGTAAATGATTGGCGGGCGAGATACTTTATTGGACACCTATAGACTCTTTTTTGTACCTCTTGTTTCCGTTTTTTGTTCTTTCCTTGTACTGTTTGTTCTCAGCTACAAATTTGTCTTTCATGTCTGCCATTGGAAATATAAAAAAAAAGTTTTAACATTTTACTCAGAATCAATGAGAGAGAGAGAGAGAGATTACTAAAATATTTTCTAATGAGGTAAGCGAAAATGAAAATATTAAAACCAATTTGATTGCTGGAGAAAAATTAAAGTTGTTTATGACAATCTCCTTTAACCTCGTCTTAATTTCCACCTGCAATTAAACGGGCTTTGATATTTTTAATATCGGCACCTGAATAGTGATTCAACACGTTTTAATGACTTTTTTATTTTTACCTCGATTAAATATTATTTTGGGACATTATTGCTTACATTTTTTTATTTTTTATGACAGGGTACTGAAAATTTATGTTATGGGAGGTGATTAGAAAACATCTTGTTGTGCCTTTTGAGAATTGAATATTAGAATTTACACAAACTAGTTATAACAGCAAGAAGTAAATTTGTCTATACATAATGATTGATTTTTACAGAATTCTATGTAATGTGTTATTTTAATAAGATTTAGGTGTACTTATAACAAAGAGAAGAATTAATCTCATTGTTGGAAAAATAGTAATTATTCAACTTAATTTTTTTTTCTCTAAATAACTATATTTAAATGTAATTAACAGTCAATAGGTATCAAAATAACATGTTAACTCATAAACTATCCATTCCCAGTACCCTTTGTCAAATGAGTTAACATGCTTTCATTCCCTTTTTTTCTTCGTAAATTTCTTGCTCTTTCTAGTGATTAATGTTCCTGCAAGGTTCTAATCAATTGCTGTGAAGTTCTCTCTTGCTATGACATCACTGGACGGGACGCGTTTCAGTTCTGGAAGGATTAACGGGATTTCTAAAAACAAGAAAGAAAAAAAAAAAAAATGTTGGGATTTATCTTTGGATGTCACGCAAGGGAACACGATTTCCCCAACGCCATATTTCCCTATTTTAGAAACAATATTTTTTGAACTAGGTTTCACTAATGCTCTCCGACAGCAGTAATAACATGATAGACGGCGAATTTTTTTTTTTTGTCTAATCGCCAATTTCAAACTTCCTTTACAGAACTAAAATGAGGTGAAAGAATGTATTTTCTATATACATTGATTTTATTAAATATCAATCAACTAATCTTAATAATTACACTAGGGAGTTAAATTTTCTGTTGCATTTGTGCACAATTATTACCTAATTCGGATGTGGGGATTTCAAACCTGAAATTTGTTTTACTCTTGAAGCAATAAAATTTTTTAAATGACATTTTTTGACGAAATGCATAAATTTCAAAACGTTATGTATAACAGAAGATCGTGCTAATGTTGCTACAAACTTCTAAGGGAGTTAAGAACCCATCATCAGGCTTGCAATTGCATAGAAACCTACGACTGGAAAATGTTGTACGTGGCTAGGGCGCTTCCTATTATGACCTGTACAGAAGCACACGAATAAATAGTGGTTAATATGGAAGCACTCCTAGCTGTTTATGACGACATTTCCGGATATATTATAAAGGTTCTTGTGTAATTTTAATCGTGATTATGTGCCTTAATTCCTCTAGTAGTTTGTCACACATTTACACATACGACCCCTTTTTATATAGAACGTTTTTAAACTTGTACACTTCTACAGCAAGTAAGCTTGAAAAGGCATTTTTAAAAAACTGTAGCTTGGCGAGAGAAACCAAATGCAGATTTGAAATCAGCGATACAAAAATTTCTAAGATCTGGTAAAAAAAAAAAAAAAGAAGAAATAAATAGTTCTCCAATTTATTCGCTAATGATAAGCTTTTTCTTATCATTTTTTTAAAATTATTATTAATTTTTTTTTTTTTTGGTAATGTGTTAATTACTCTCTACATATCTAAGTTTTCAGCACTATCTTTATAAATTCAAATTTGTCTGTGACCTCAACGCAGTCAGCGGCCCCTCCTTACCGGTGTCCAATTATCTTACCACAAGGCTTATACGGACAAATCTAAAGATCATAAATGTAATTCAATGAAGTAGATTTCAACAATTAAGTTTCGGACACTTAAGTGTAATTTTTATGCAAGATGCCAAAACCAGCACATTATTGTTATTTATATTATATATATTTTATTATATTTGTTATTTATATTGATAGAGATATTTATTTTCTGAAATATTTTAAGGAACAATCAACCAATTGTTATATTTAAGACCTAAAAAAGTAGCTTTTTGTTTATTTTTATTAACTTTAACTATTTCTTTATATTTATCCCCAAATGAAATAAATGAATAATAAAATGAAGAAAAAAAAACTAGGAAATTTATAGCATTTTTATAACTCTTGAATCATGCTGCAAAAATGCTTCCTATAGTCAAAAACAGATGAATTATTCATCTCTAATATTACATGCTTCTCACGACGGAAACAAAGCTGCCATATTTCATGAGTGAATTCGGTAATAATGAATACAAAACACTTGACATATTTCCGCAATCACTACCTCTTTTATTGATGCACTTTGGCTTTGTCAGAGCAAAATGTATTCTGATGCATTATGCCATTTACCGTTTCTCCGGATTCATTATGGTAGTTACTTGAATGAAAATGGAGTAAGCGATTTGCTTTACCTCGCTTTTAATTACACGGAAAGTTAATTATTTCTTGCGTGCTTTTAAAGTGATGAAAGATTGTTTCGCTGCTTTCCCCCTGGATTTATCAAATTAACGACAAATGAATGATTAGGTTCTAATTACTTTTGCTTGAGGGGAGGGACTAAATCGAAATTAACTTCAGCATGAAGATTTTGTTTTAATGATTTTTTGGTAGTATTTCAAAATGGTTATAAATATCCGTAAACAGTCATGTGACTATTTGTCTTACATAAATATAATTCGTGTATTTTCTTTGCAATGTTGATTGCCGCCTTTGAGTTTATAGTTAAATTTAAATTTATTGAATTAAAAAAAATTGAAAATTTAAAAAAAAATCAAGAATTTTTTTCTCTTATCTTATTTTCTTTAGTGAATGCTTACTTCCCACCCTGTTTCTTTTCTTATAATCATATTCTATAATCATATTTCATAATTTCTTAGTAATTTAAAATTATTTTTCAATTTGCATTGGTTTTGGGAGAGTGATTTTTTTTACCTTTCGATATAGAGGACAGAGTTGGGACAATAAACTAAATTGATGAGTTCAATAATACTTGTCAACGTTTATAAGTAATGATTTAAAAACATATGATGTGGATTTAAACTGAGACTCTTTTAAAATGAATAGTCATTTATATTGGTAAAGTGTAAAGCACTTTTTTCATCTATAATCATTCTCTTTACAAAACTAAAATAAAATAATTTTTACATCTGAATAATTTTAGGTAAAGAAATTTTTTAACTAAATTATAAAATGTTGCTGCTTGATTTAATAATCTCTTTCTTCTTATTGTAACTTACCACTATAAGCTTTATTTCAATTCATAATAATAACTGTGTAAACATATCGTGAAAAATTATTTATCAACGTTTTTGAATTCTTTTAAAAAAATTTCAGGAATACGCAACAACTATTTCTACATCTTCACTTTAGTAATTATATCAAAACTAATTGTTCAAAAATTTGAATTGTATTTAAAACAATAGGTATATTCGATAATTTTATTTTGCGACGTTTTCAATTATTTCGACTTTTATGCGACACACACAAGCACCGGAACTTCGAGTTTCCTGTCTTCCTAGAACAATAGAATTGTAGGAAATCGTTCTATGATTTAATTACTTTGCATTCCTTTTTTTTTTTCGTCCTCTTACCGAAGCTGGCTTCGTTCAGGTGCAAAAATATTTTGATATCATCTCTAAAAAATTTTTTTAGCGAAAGAGAATAAAGTAAATAAAACGAAGCATATGTGAGTAACCCAGTGTAATTGCTTAGTGCTCCATCATACTTGTCTGGAAAAATAAAAAAATTCTTTTCGTTCTTTTAATGCCAACAATATTTTGTTCCATTAATACTGATAATACCAATAAATTTTAAAAAATAATTGAGCACAAATGTTTTTTAAAAAAATTAGAATCTTCTCTTTATATAAGTCACAAAAAGGCATTAACATTTGGTTTTATAAGACAATAAGTTTTACTTAAAAATCACTAGTTAGATTTCTAAATTTGAAGTCATAATAAACTATTTTAAATAAGTTTAAAAGTTATTTTGCTTAAGCTAAATAATAAGTGGATTAAGATTATTAAGTAATCTGAACATGAAAAAAAAAAATTATATTTCAGTTATATAAAATATTATAAAGGTAAAAGATGAAATTTTGATTATTTTGACTTATTAGCATCAGAAACAAAATCAACATAAAACTTAAACTCAAAGCTAATAATTGAACTCAGAACTTTAATTTTCACGAAAAATAAATAATAAATTTTTCTAAAAATGTTGATCAATTTTGCATCATCATTAATTAAACCGTTTGGCTAAAGAACACTCATTTTTTTAATATCTTAATATATTTTGAAACATATTCCAACAAAATGGGGAATCTATTTATATAATAGAATATCTATCGATATATGTCTTAGTCATTATTCCTATCTGTGCTGTGTGCATTATAATAACTTAAAAATAATATTTTAATAGCATTCTAGTTTTATTTTTTGCAGAAAAGCTATAAGGATACGCAGAGAAAAAAAAATATCCCACAATTTTATGAAATTATTACTATATATTAATTTACAAAAGAGACGAGAGGACAAGATATCATTGACATATTACTTCCTTTTTTAGTAAATGTAAATTTTTTTTCTTCTAAATATCTTCATCTCAAATGTCTTTTAAATGAACATTCATAATTTTTTTCTATTAAAACTGACGGACAAGTACGCGAAATTTTAACTAAAAGTATAAAATTGGCTAGGGTAACTCCAATCAACGACACTTATGTAAACACTTATGTACTCATCTGTTAAGAAATCACAATATTGCTTTTGGATTGATTATATAGCTTTAACCCTTATATGCCAAGGTAATTTATTTAATTATTTGAACAGTTTAAGTCATGCTTACATATCCTTTAAAAGAGAAAATTTTCCAACTACTTTAGTAAATTAAAATCCAGTTATTATCGTTTGTAAAAGTTTTAGCTAAATTATTTTTAAAACTCAAGAGTAGGAATTGGTGTTCTGTTTACCTAAATGACAAAACAAGGTCCGTTTACTTATGCGGAACAAAAGAGTGAGTCAGTTTAACAACTGCGTCACTCATGATCACTATCCGTAGCTTCCGACGTAACAAACTGAATTTCTAACAAAGAATTTTATTTGGTCTGGATTGCTAGTTTTCCTCATTGTTGGTTTCTAGTTTTATTATCTCTATCGACTTTTGCAAAAAAGTATCGTATTCTATTTTCTCCCTTCATATTTAGGTATTTCAGCAATCGAATATTTTTGAATTAATTCCATTTAGCGTTAAAACCAAAGCAAATACTGAACTTATTCAATTGAGCTTTCATTTGTTCATTTGGCGACATTGAACTCGTATCCTGCTGTTCTCGGTGAATATTTTGCTTCAATAAACCAAGACTCTGACGCACAACATCTTAAATCAATTAGAAGATTGAGTATGTGTACAACACAAGCGCTACTTTCTGCTTGTATCGTTGGAGATGAATAATGAATAACCAATTCAAATAGCGGCTGTAAGGTTTTAATGTTCATATCCATATATTCGTAACTTTTATTCCTACCCAAGAGAGCAAGCGGAACAGCTAGCAGAACTCTTAGGGATGATTGTATTCCTGGTTTTCGGTATCATTCTTCCAGATCTAAAAACTAAAAGCAGGGCACGGTGATTTTTTCGCAAAACTCTTGAGTATCCCATCGTATCTCAAGACCATTGGTTTGCGGACTTCCATGAATTAAAAACTTATAATCCGACGAAATTTTGAAACTTTTGCTATAGACCGATAACGAAACGTTTTCATACACGTGATGCTTCCGCTAATTTGATTCTTTTGATGCGGCGGAATTTTCGACATTTTGAAAATTTGGAACTTTGCCAGAATCTGCTAATATCACGATTTTCATTCACGCAATTTTAATATCAAACATCGATTTTTGTATTTACCTCATTAAAAAAAATACGCGCTGCGATTCGTACTCACTCAATTTAAAAACGTACAACCCAATTCCTATATTCTCGTGCTTCAAAAATTGAATAGCGCTATTTGTATTTACGCGTTTTTAAAACCTAATATTGTGATTCATATTCACGCGAGTTTAAAATCCAATATCACGATTCTTGTAAAAAGTAAGTTTTTTCTTGAATTAGTTACTATAAATGTGTGATATTCTTCATTAGTAATTTAATTATAAATGTTACTTCAAAAAATTATGTTAAATGTGAAACATGTTTGGTACATAAATTGTTATCTTGATATCGAATTTTTGCACATAAAATTTTCAAGGTTTTTCACTTTGTTTTACAATTACCCCAGGTAAACACAAAAAAACTATTTAATAAGGTTTTAGACGAATTTTTTTTTTTTTTTTTTTTTTACTAACAGATATGTCGTAGTCTAAAAAATCCTGCTCTTTGAAAATGTCACTGATGTTTTGCATGCGCCTGGGGAAAATCCTTAGCATTTTGGTCTCAGGTTTCTATTTTAGGCTCATTGCAGTACCCCTATATGTTTTTAAGCTAACTAAGAAATGTGAGAAGAATCTTATGAATCTATCTGAATGAATTTGCTTAGTTCTTTAGTTAGGCTATTTACTTGAAGCTTTCCTTACTCTTTGCTTGTATAAACTGTTTGAAATGAATGAAACTAATGGGATACCTGTAAGTGACGTAGTGTGGGTATCTCGGTCCTGATTTGTTGTTAAAACGTGGTGTTTGTTTACAATAGCAACGGTTCTTTCCGTTCCATTTCGAGTAAGCCAAGTCCGGCCAGTATCAATTCTCTTAAGTAATAGAATCTATATTCTTTCACAAAGATTTTTTCTCGTAGATTTCAATTCTTTCACCATATATTTCTTACTTAACACAAAGACAGGCATGAAGTCGTGTAGAATATAAACAAACTAATTATACATCGATGTTGCCAGGTACACAAAATAAAAATGCATCATGTTTACAATAAAATCCATAAAAAAAAAAATAACAAAACTAAGCCCAGTAAAAGACGCAGACGAGAAAGAATTATATTTCCACAAATTTGAGGTGCTATGCGGCAATGTAATTAGTTTCACGTTAATTAACACTCTAACTTATGTAGAGAAATTTAGCTAAACTTTAGCGCGCCATTTTGCTTATAACTATCAGTTGGCGCTGACATCATAGGTCACACGTGTGGGTATCCGAGATCTTTGTCTCCTTAAAGTACAAGTACAATTGCTCAATTGAGCAATAAATGAGATACTTTCTAATTAGCCTAAATATGTGGCTCTCTGAAATCAGACAAAAAAAAAAAAAAAAAATCAGACTGATTTCAAAATACTTGAAACTTTTCAATTCAGACTAAGGCATTGAAAAAACCCGGATTATTCCTTTAAAATGCGACGCACGCATATTCCTATATCATAATGCACAGCATATCTCTATTTGACGCACATAACCAAAAAAACATCTCATTTTGAAAAGAAACAGGAAACGTAAATTTGAAAATAAGAAAAAATTGTATATTTCAAAGTAAACCTTATATAGTATGTGTGGTAAATATACTTCGTATTTTATGCATTCAAAATATCTAAAATAAAGATATCTTTGAAAGTCCAGATATCGTAAAATTTATTAGTATCATTTTTTCCACGCATTAAGTGATTCATTCGGTTCAACCACCTTCAATACTTAACGAATAATATTTTTATTCCACCGAGTTTCGAATGTTAACTACGCAAGTGGGTGTTTCTATAAAAAATGTGATTTAAATCATTGAGTTTTGTTTTTCAGTAGGAAAATTAGATTTCCATTTGTATAGTTTTCTTTTACATCTTCACATTTTCTTTCAATTTCTCCTAATTAGATCGTAACGTTAGATAGTTCGTGCATTAGACAAATATTATTTTGAGTATGTTATTTTTTTAGAGATCTGTATTAGTTTATTATGCAGATAATAAACAAAGTTTATTTAAATTTTTTAAAAAAAGCAAGTCAGCGACGAGATATATTATTAACGTGTACCATCAGGAATTAAAGGAATGTATTTTAGCGAGGCTGGAAAAAGCATATGATATTCATGAAGGAAACAAGATCACCTGCATCACCAACCTCAAAAACGCAGCCTGTGAGTTTTATTTTATTTTTGCTTAGAGCCAAACAAGACTAGCATTTTTTTTTTTTTTTTTGAAAAGGTCGAAATTTTTTTAGAATGTATTTACAAAGGGTCTTTTTAAATAAATATGTTATTTCACTGTGCATCGAAACTTGCAAGTGACGTCATCGTAGGGAAATCGTGGTGTTGGCCATTCAGAAGCCAATCAGGTTCAACACACACTTGTGACGTCGCTTACAAGTATCCAATTAAATCATATTTAAATCACGTGGTTTGGCATAATCACTTCTTCCACTTGAGTTGCAAGTATCCAATTGTCTTTTCTATTTTACAATTGGGTGATTGTACTTCAAGAAGAGGAAGAAGATCACAGATAACCACACATGTGACCTATAACGGGAGCTCCAGCTGATCGTTTATGGGCAAAATGGCAATGTAAAGTCAAGCTAAGTTTCTCCACATAAGTTAGAAGGTTAATTAACGTGAAATTAATTAAATACACTAGTTGTTTTTTAAACTAGCATTCATGCCTTCATTAACTTTAAAGTCTAGTGAGGAGTTGTAAAATTGGAAGTAAAACGAAATGAAAGTATTTAATTTAACTATTAAATTGATGCATTAAAAACTTATGTTAGTTGCTGTTAATAATTAAAATTTAATTAATAATGTGAGTCTACTACTTATTTATGATGGGACTTATTTCTTTTCTGCATTCTGCATCAATCCATTTCTCTACCTACCTAAAAATAAATGCAAAATCTCCATTACTCAATTTTATAAACAATGGAGCTCCTATTTTTTTTTTTTTTCAAAAATAATTGATACGATTTTAAGCATCTAGATTGGCTTGCTCAACATGATAAACTATAATATGAAACGCGAAAATGATAAGAATACCTTTTAAACTTTTAATTGCAGTTTTCTTAGTTTAAAAAGCATTCAAACGTAAAACATTTTTTGTCATATTTACAGCGAAATCAGCATCATAGCAAACATTTCAAAACCTCATGATGCATTATAATTTAGCTCGAAATGTGACCATTCCTAAAAAGCGTGACTTATTTTCTCTAAACTAACCGATTTACTTTAAATTTTCGAGATTAATATATTCAAAGTGATAAACCATAACACAACACGAAACTAAGAATGATGTTTATAAGCATTTAGTCTGTAGTTCTCCCAATTTTTGAAAAGCATTCGTTCGTAGAATTTTTTTTATCCATCACGTTATTGCAGAATCAGCATAGCAAAAATCTAAAAATCTGAAAGTTGGTGATCGGTCTAGTGATGCATAACAATACCACCCAAATCGCATGATAAATTACTTTCAACAAATTATCCGCATTGAAATGTATCCTCCAATTTGAGCTGACAAGGTTTTTTTTTTTTTTTTCCTTTTAACCTGGATTTAGAATATTCTTGAAAACAAAAACCTTTTTCACGCTTTTTCTCCAAACCAATTTGTTCCGTGGTTGTCATAAAAAGACATAACACAATTGGAAATGCAGTTGTGTTTAACAGCAAATAAAAGAACAAAAAAAAAATAATAATAAATAAAATAAAATAAATGGCGTCAGTTTCCCATTCTCGCCCCAGATTTTGTTCAGTTTTGTTTCGCCCACCTTAAATGGGACAACCTGTGCATTTGACTATATTGCACCCTCACACTTTGACGTAGGTCAAGCATGTCCTTGTAACTCCCTGGCCATTCACTACTCGTATGACTTCTTTTTTTAATCTAACAAGTAGAATGATTCATTCCGATTCACTTCGTAGCCCAGACGTTTAATGAAACGCGTTTTGGTGAAGAAAGTCATTCTGATTTTTACGAACTCGTTTAGATATTTTATTTTAAAGAATGTTTGTTTAACAAGGTTTAAATGCAGGGCCTGATTATTGCACTAACCTGAGGGACCCTGGTCATGTCCTAAGGAAAATCTGAAACTTCATATACATGTTACCGTGAATGACCGAAATCAGGAGAATGCAGGCCGGATAGCCTGGTCGGTAGGGAGATGAGCCCATGTCCAAAAATTCGTGGGTTCGATCCCCGCCGGCCGAAGACTCCCCGTGTAGTAAATGGTGATTGATGCAAGTTAAATCTGTCGAGTTGCAAAGTCCTCCATGTTCCCATAACAAACCAATTCCTCTGGGGGTACAGATCTAGGAGTTTCCTTGTCTTCTGGATTGGTTAAAAAATTACAAGGCTACGGAGTTGAATATTAGTCGTCATAAACTCACAAAATTGGATCAGCTGTTCAACGACGTATATAAAAAAGAAGAAAAAATCAGGAGAATGCTAGTACTTTCACAGGTGAAAGTCAACAATTACATAGTCGCTTTGGTGGATATCCGAAATATTTGTTATACCCGATTTGATATTAATTTATTCTCTGATATTATTATATTTATTCGATATTTTAATATCTGCTGAGGATAAATTAAGAGAAACAGCAGTGTTCGAAGTACCAGACAAATGTATACCGGGCAGCGGCACTAAATACGTTGAAAGCCACGCTAATTTTACGTGTCTTGCTCATCTGGCCAAACGGCAAATAACTACAAACTAAATTTGCAAATATGAGACAGATTTTGCTAGTTCTTAAAAGGTCTAATAGGACATGTCTGAAAAAAGTGGTGAATTATATAAGCCTACGAATTGTTTAGAAATAGTGGTGGATAAAAATCTACTAAATTGAATTTATTAAACCAAGAATCACAATTAATAAACTACCACTTGAATATATTTAATCGCTGTCCGGAACAAGTTGGCATCTCTGTATACATAAATAAAACTATTTTTGTGTGTTCTGTAATGCATTAATTTCTTCAAACCGTTTTAGTAATGATAATATTAAAAAAAAAAAAAAACTAAAAATTTACTCGAATTATGTGTTTCTAATAATATTTGCTTTGCCGGTCACCGACAAACTCAGTACCGGTCTCCGGTGATCCCTATGGCATTCATTCAACGTGTTAACTAGACCTAGTATATATTTCAAATTTACCAAAGCGACTATGTGATTGTCAATATTCACCAGTGGAAGTCAATAACCACTAATTTCGATGATTCACAGCAACATATATGAGTAGACATCTGAGAAAAATTATTCTTTTGTAAGTTTCAATGTATTGTTTCTGAACGTTGAAAAAAATAAAGGAATAAATACAATCGTAGCTTCAAAAAAGTTTAACAAAAAGTACGTGTTTAAGACTACAAATCAAACTTTTCCGACTTTAGACCGAAGTTATTCGTAGTCTGCTAAGAGGAGCTTCTTGTTAAATAGTTAGTCGATGTAGTGCTGTGATATGTCATATGTCGTTACGAGGTTAACGCAACATTTTCTAGTTAAAATGGAGCCGCAAAGCCTGTTATTTATTTATTTCAAAATATTAAAATATTTTATAAATCTCAAATTAGTTCAAGATAGAAAAGATAATTTTAGGAACAAAGTAAAAGAACGAAAATTTAAAAAAAGGCACTTTTTTTACGTAGGAAAAAAAAACTTAGACTAGCTATTTTGGTGTTCAGTTTTTCCTCGTTGTTATAGTTTCCGTATCATCACCATATTTACTTAATGTTGGTAAATAAAATTAATTGAAAGCAACTGTTGCGCACTGATAGTTAAAAGTATTTATTTCCTTGTTTATTATTATAAAGTTATAGCTCCTTTTTTAAATCATTCCAAAGTATTCTAATTTAAGAATTGTTATAAATGTTAAGCGAAAATTTGACAAATCATTGCTTTCATTACAATAGAAAGCAATCTGAAAGTAGGAACAAGTGAATATCCACAATTTAAAATTTCAATGCAATGGCAAGTAACAATTTGTCATTGTTACCACATTGAAATTCGTTTTTAAATACTATAATAATTAAAAAAAATGTTTTATCATAGATTCGAATTTGATTGAGAGTCTATGGATGATATTTTACTTTAATATTTATGCTTTAAACAAACTAAGAAATTAGACATGCCTGAAGTTGAAACTCATTAAAAAGAGAAAATCATAACAGATTTATTGTTTTATAATGTAATATATTTGTTGTCGCTTTGGAAAAATATAAATTAAAAAAAAAATTACTGAAAAAAATAGCCTTTTAACATTATTTAAAAATGTAGTTTTGCTTCACTATTACTCTTGCTAATATTAACTAAGCAGAAAAATCGGAAACTTGTCATTGTTCTATAATAAATTTTTTATAAAATTCCAAATTTTTTTTACCATACGTTTTGTTGAATAGTTTCATCTTTTTAAATGAAATATTTTAGCATTTTTAGTACTCAATAAATTATGCAAAAAGGAAGAAGATTAATACTATCCTCATGTTTAATTTTCCTAATGAATAAACATACCAGATTGATTAAGCGATGATTACCATAAATAATTCATTTGCATCTAAAAATGATTTAAGACTTTCTCGTTAAAACCACATTTTCTCAATGATTTATGCCTGTCTTTTGCTATATCTGGTCTTAAGTACATAAAAAGTATTCTAAATCACTGCAATATTGACAAGTTTTTGTATCCACATTTTAGCTCAATTTAACATATAAAACTACATTTATTTTGTTTGAAATAGTAATGAAGTTATTGACAGAAAGAGTGATTAAACCGTTCTTTAAATTTTTCGCATACAGACCATTATAAATTATATATATATATATATATATATATATATATATATATATATATATATATATATATATATATATATATATATATATATATATATAAATATATATATATA
This sequence comes from Parasteatoda lunata, assembly GCA_949128135.1. NCBI lineage: Eukaryota > Metazoa > Arthropoda > Arachnida > Araneae > Theridiidae > Parasteatoda > Parasteatoda lunata. The sequence goes on from OX421975.1 coordinate 96,223,772, forward strand.
TATATATATTATATATATATATATATATATATATATATTATATATATATATATATATATATTATATATATATATATATATATTATATATATATATATATATATATATTATATATATATATATATATATATATTATATATATATATATATTATATATATATATATATATATATATATTATATATATATATATATATATTATATATATATATATATATATATTATATATATATATATTATATATATATATATATATATATATTATATATATATATATATATATTGTATATATATATATATATATATATTGTCATCGAATAATTATTACATTATAATAATCAATTATACATTTCAGGGAAATTAAATAAAATAATATATACATTGATAATAAGATATAAAGATTATACCTTTATTTTAATTTCTAGTCCACAAGTTTCCAATAAGCGAAATCTATAAACCCCTTATGTAAACAAGGCTGTTTTTGGTAGACTCCGTTATTTTTCACTAATAATACGCTACTTTCACAGCTGCTGTGACTTTTGCAGCAGTTACTCATGACTCTGAGGTCAAATTTAGCCTAGCTATGGCCAGCTTTAACTATGCTTATTCTGAAAATGTCCCCGAGTGTCAATAAGGGAATAAACCACAGTATTGTGAAAATGAAAAATGTTTGTGGTCTAATTTTTTAATATTTAAAAATTTACTCCTGTGCTGTATTATCTGGGTTCATAAAAATTTGAAAAACCGAGAATAAGGCTGTGATTTTGATAATTTTCATCTAGGTTTGATATTGCTACAAAATTGGCGATTTTTATATAAGTTTAATAACTTTTAAGTTATTGTCCGCTCTAAAGCCCAGATAATTCTCAACAGCAAGATGAAATACATATAAATTGAAGTTACAGCTTTGCATCAAGTGAAAAACACTTAAACTGTGGTTTTTTCACTTTCCATGGCAAAAGTGCTTCGAAAAAACTTGTTAAGGCTGTTTTTCGAGAGCCCAGCCATAGCATGACAGAACACTTCTTAGGGAATGATATTCTTTTTTTTTTTTTTAATATAACTGTTGTGAGTTTTGAGTATCCCGTGATGGCACAGGGGATAGATCGTTCTCCTTCCAATGAGGCCAACCGGGTTCGAATTCCAGTTTATACGCATTCCGCATCCGGCTTGTCCGACCACAGTGCTGACGTGAAATATCCTCAGTGGTAGACGGGTCATGGGTTAGAGTCCCCTTGCCGTCAGGCTAACCATGGGAAGTTCTCGTGGTCTTCATCCCCGTGTAACGCAGATGCGGGTTCGCTCCATCACAAAGTCCTCCACGAAGGCAAATTTCTCCCAATACTCGATCCAGGAGTTCCCTTGTCTTCTGGATTGGGTTCAGAATTACAAGGCTACGGAGTTGAACATTAGCAGTCGTAAACCCATAAAATTGGGTCGGCTGTTCAACGCCGGTTATAAAATAATATAAAAAAATAAAATAATTTAAATTTATAGTATGGCCTCGTATGTAAGAAACAGTTGAGATAAATCAATGTTATATAGTTACATAAAACTAAAGTAAGATTTTTCTCCCAGAAATCTCAGTTTCATTTTTTTTTCCCTAGAAAATTTTAAACAGAACCTTTTTCTAATTTTTATTATTTTTGATAATTATTTACGATAATAATCGAACTTAACAAGTAATTTTCCAGAATAAACCCATTACATACTGGTTTAAAAAAAAACTATAACTTATTTATTATTCATATCGCAAGCCTTACATCTTACATATTTGATAGACGTAATAAGTAAATAATGTATTTTGAGAATCTTTGTCAGTATAACCTTGAATCCAAAATGTTATCAGAATCTTTGATTGTGATAACCAAATGTTATCAGAAATGATTTCATCTCTGCTGTTTAGTTGTAAAAAGTGGCCATAAACCACACGGAATACGCCATGTTTCCTTGTTTATACACCAGAAAACAACTGATAAAAAAAGTATAAATAAAAAACAGACATTATTGTTAAAAGTTTTGCTTCTTCTTAAAACACACTTAGAATTCTTTCGGCTTTTTGATCTAAAAATATCAATAGTTACGTTACCCACCACAAGACCTTTTAGTAAAAAAATAAAATTTTAAAATATATTTTGATTACATAACAACTTACTGGTAATCAATCGCTCTTTGAAATCAACCTGCAGAATATAAAAGAGTAACAGTTTAGTATAATTTATAAAAAAAAGGCATAAGTTATGTTAATGAGACTAATTCAAAAATTAATACATTTAATTACTTGAAAATATTTTTAGAAATAGAGTAATCATGTTTTCGCGTTCTCCTTTTTATTTATTTTTTTTTCAAGAACAGCTTCATGAGGAGGGGTTTAGAATGGTAATATAGCATGTAGAGTTAACATGTAAAAGATGGTTCGAGTTAAAATTTTAAGTAATTTGGGAACATCAGTTTTAGAAACTTGATTAACAGCAATAAGCTTTACGATGCACTTTTTCTATTAGCAATCATATTACTTAATGACGTTGCAGAAATAGATTAAGTTCTCCACACACAGCTGACAGTAACATTTTTAAACACAAAAATTTGCGCCTTGATATACTTGATATATTCTTAAGTTAGCATTTCAAATCTGTTAATTGTATAAGCATTTAGTATAGCGTTACATTTGTGATGTTAGCCACTGATATGCAGCGTAAGCCTACTGAACTTTTAGTAGAAAGCCATTACTATTATCAAGTACTTATAGGATGTGTAATTGCTTAAGCTTCGGAATTGTGTACTATAACCTGAAAAGACGAATGCGCTTTACGTGCTGCATTCGAAAGAAAAAATCTTCGAAGTATTTTCGGCAGTAGTATGCAGATTTACGGACTATGGAGAAAAAGATTAAACCATGAACTTCACAGTTTTTATAAGGAACATGACATTACCAAGTAAATCAAAATTCAAAAGATGAAATGGGCTGACCATCTAATGTGGTCACAGGATGAATGTACAGCAAAAAGAATTTTTGTGACTAGGCCATCTGGAAATTCACCAAGGGGAAGACTCAAGCTCAGATGGTCCAAATCTGTAAATACTTCTTCGTACTGAACTATAAAAACGGAAGAACCGTTGCTAAGAAAAGGTCAGGAGGGAAAAGAATTTTAGAGAAGGCCCGGGCTCACCCTGAGCTGTCGTACCAATGATAATGATGATAGTAGGCGGAAGGAACTAGAACTTGATTTCATAATATCCTGATTTTATTGAATGATTATTGTATTTAAGTTCAGGAGCACCTTTCTGGCTAACGCAAAACTATATCGGAACATCGTGATTGTGCGTTTAGGTATCATTAAACTCATTGTGGCAGAAAAAAATAACAATTAAAATATATTAAATAGCTTCTTTTTTTTTTAATAAAATATAAATATGAAGCTACTTAAAATTTTAAAAAAAATAGTGTATTGCTTTTAATGAAACTGATCGAAACTCTGATATACAATTACCGATTTTCTTTCAAAATAGACAGCCAACATTTTTTACAACTACTTTATTCAATTTTGTGATGAATAGATATATAATTCAATTGACCAAAATAATATCACCTTAAACAGTTGTATATTTATATGTTAAAATTTTATTCTTGAAATGTAAATAAGTCTCAAAAAATGGATTTATTCCTCAAGTTTCTATCCGGTGAAAACAAAATTAAAATCATGTTACTTAACGTGCAAATGATAAAGATAAAGTCGAAATTGGGTTTAAATAGTAAATAATTGATCAAGTTCCGATGGTTGCTGAATAAATTTAGAACATTATGATAAATTTGTTTGCCTAATTTAGTTAATTGTAAGCATCTAGTTCAACATCAACTCAGTATTAACTATAATATATATATTGAATCAACAGTGCCCGTTTAGTTTAATAAAGTTTCCCTCCTTAATATTCCAGTTTTAGTTTAATAAAATCCCACTCCTTGATATTCCAGTATTCTTCAAAGGACATAATTGTCGTTACTTGACAATTTAAAAATGTAATCAATTAGAAGTACTCGTAATGGAAAAAAAAAATACAATAGTGATACAAATTTAATATTCAAGAAGCGCTCGTAATGAAAAGAAGAAAAATACAATATAGATGAAAATGTGTAGCGAGAACTTCTTCCACATGCTTTAAAGAGATTTGTTTCATATCCGGTATCAATAGTGTTTCAGAATCTTTAAGCCGTCATAATAAAGGATGAGATGGGAAGCATACCTGTTTTGCTTCCTCTCCGCCTACCTGTTTGTCTGGCTACATAAAAAGGCGCCACTACCTATTGCACATCGCCAACTTATCTGAATTGAAGTTAGAATGTGTACCATTTATTTCAAATTTGTCTATCTTTCTCTCATTGTTTCTTTGACCCTTTCGAAATGTAGATAAACAACAGCAAGCCGTACAAAAAAATTGCTCTGGTTTATGCCCTTATTTTTTTATTTTTTTATTTATTTATTTTTTTTTTTTTCATTTTTGCGAATGATTAAAAAAAAGTCGTGTCGTATTACAAAAGGTTGTCCTTTTTTTAGATTTCCCATAGATGAACAAATGAGTTTCAAATGAGCAACAATAGTTAAACAATGAAAAATACGGCAAAAAAAAATTATGCCATGGTTGAGTGTTTATGAGGAATGTATCATTCATTCAACAAAATATTCATTGTACCTAAGTGAATTTCTAAACACAACTTGACATTGCTTCCATTAGCAAAGACGTTTTTTTTATTTTTTTATTAACGATTTCAGTAAAGCTTTTAGTGTATGGAATGGGTTGCTTATGCAAGTTATTTTCCTTAGAATTTGTCTGTAAATTGCTGCATTGATTGATAAATTTGTAATTTTTGATAAATTATTCAAAACTATTATTGCGCAGGACTGCAAAAAAAAAATAATAATAATAATAAAAAAAAAAAATGAACATTATAAGGATACGTGTTACTTAAAATTGTGTGTCTCGTCAATGGTTTTTTTTTACATTGTTTAAAATGCGTATTTATGAAAATAAAAAATAGTTTAAAATACGCCCTTAAGAGAACGGGCAGTGCTTGAAATACGTATTTATGAAAATCGAAATAACTTGAAATATGCCTTTAAAATAACTGGTTTACTTAAATGTGTATTTATGAAAACGGAAATTACTTGAAATGTGCCTTTAAAAGAGCAAGAATTTTTCAAAATGCTTACTTATGAAAACTGAAGTAACTTGAAATGTTACTTTAAAAGAACGGGCATTCCTCATAATGCTTATTTATGAAAATGGAAATATAGCTTAAAATGCGCCTTTAAAAGAACGGGCGTTTTCAAAATGATTATATATATCAAAATTGAATTAACTTGAAATGCGCCTTTAAAAGAGCGGGCGTTCTTCAAAAGGCTTATCTATATCAAAATCGAATTAGCTTGAAAAGCACCTTTAAAAGAATGGACGTAAAAATGCGTATTTATGTATTTACAAAAATGAACATAACTCAAACATAACTTGTGTTAATGAATAGCAGATAATGCGCCTCATCCCAATAAAACCGTATTTTTAACACCTATAGAACTCTCATGAAATCAATCTGATTATTCTCCTGTTTTTTTTTAAGCAATGCGAATAATCATTGTTTAATAGTTTGCTCTAGTTATGGCTGTTATATTTAAAACGAACTGTCTTTACACCCGGGCATTGAGGGGCCATTAAGAATCTTTCTGGTATGCGGTTTTAAAATTAGGCTTTTTATTTTTCGTAATTTTTAGCATCAATATCACTATATAAAAAAATAAAATCAACCAACCAATTTTCATTTATTACAGTAAATTAACCCCATGGAATATAATTTCTTTTCAGTAATACTTATTAAATAAGAACTAAGCCTCGTCTCCCACTATCTGAAAAGTCGAGTTTGCTGTTATTAGAAAAGTTTCTCAAAATATCAAACAAGTCTAGTTTTTTTTGTTTTTTTTTTTTGACATGCATCCTACGAGATATCTCTACTTTACCATCTTCACGCATATATTTATTGCACAATCTTTATTTTGCAACTACAACGCCACCCGTGAACCAAAATGCAATTCAAATAAAGGTGCTTTTTTTTATGGAAAATTCTGGGAAATTCTGGAATTTAATCGGACAAAAGAAAGAAAACAAATAGAGATTTTTGTTTAAGATTTTGAAGCTGCCCTTCCACCCCAGGGGGTGAGATTAATATCATTGACATCGTTTGATAATATTTCACTTGTGTATTTTTGAATTGTTGATACGATATGTATTTTCCGAGATATTTGAACGTTTTAATATATTTTTACATCTTGTAAAATATAACAAAACATAAAAAATATGAAACGATAATTTTTAAAATAGTTAAAATAATGCCAACAGTGATAATTATCACTGAAACATTTTAAGCAACTTAAAAATAGTGTACTCATGTTGTAAAAAGTTGAGATTTGAAAAAAGATAAACTCAGTATGTTTGTCCTAAGAGAAGGCGCTTTTAATTTCTTTATGATACAAGTTTTAAGGCATTATAATAAAAATAAACCGTATTACATCATATTTCACTTCATTAATCTATTTTGTAAAAATGTTTTCAAAGAACAATACACATTTATATAGGAACCGTTATTATCGTTTGATTTTTAAATAAAATGGCTCCTTGTGTTTTGACATTGAAAAAGGGCTTCTGTAACATAAATTGTCACTGTGCAAATGTAAATACTTTTTCTAATTAGTCTCTTGAAGATTTCAGAATGCACATTTCATACCTATAAACCCCAGACAAGGTAATCTTCTTTTTATTTTGATAGCTGCAAACGCTTGCTGAGTTAAGTTTCTTTGTTTTTAAAAAAAAAATTTTAGATCATCTCGTTAAAAAGCGTGAATTTGCTTTTTGTTATGCATTTGTTACGATATAAAATGTCGCGTAAAAATATATTTGTCTCATACACCATGATAAGATCATTGTAGCACCCTTTGTAACAATTGTAATTGTATGAATACTGGTGTGTCATTTAAATATCTAAATTGACTTTTAAAAAAAATAAATTCAGTGCATTTTTTTCTTTACTGTGAAACTTACTGCAAGATTACCTTTTCTGCTGTGCCTATTGCTGTGATTTCATGAATTGAACCAACTGTGGAGAGTTTTTGTGATTTCCTTCTCATCTAACAGAATTAAATTCATTGAATAAGTTTTCCGTGAATTTAGGGTTTGGATGTATTTTGATGGTAATAAAGACATTTTCTTATATGTTTGGATTTCACCGACAGAAGAAAAAAAAAGGAAAAGAAATTACCTGGCATTGACGCTAGAAAGACTGAACAATTTTGTATACCTAGATAGACTGAAGAGGCCAGTGTGGACCTACCCAGACTGTTTGCGCGTTAGGCAACCGAAATCTTAGAATATAGTCATAATTACTTTAATAGTGAGCCCTGTGGCAGAATTTTATCGAGCCTTCTGCGAAAAAACTCTCTAGCACTAATATATTTCTACAAGACACTTTGAATAATGTATGTTACTAATTTACGGTAACAAAAACACTGTGTTTACAAAAACAAAAGAAAATGTTGTTTTTTAAATATGTAAATTGAATAGGTAATACTTTTTGATTCTAATATTATGAATGATATTCTCGCATTTTGTTGGGGGTCGCACTAATTATTTACATTATCGCATTCTGTAAAACTTCATCACATTGAAAAAATTTTTATTAAATATCATAAAATCCGTAATTACCGAAAAACAGATCGACGACGAAATCACACGAATCAGACACTTCAGAAAGGCGTTACTCAAATGCATGTTTCGTTTCAAGATTTGATTGCAGTAATAAATAATATCGAATAAAAAAAATACCGGGTTTTAAAAAATATGTGGAAATCAAAAGCAATAACTGACAAAAAAAAAAATCAATAGAATAAAAAGTAAATGATCAAATGCGCGATTTGAATTTCTCATGTCGGTTGAAATATATCGGGATATCTAAAAGCTATGCGAAAATTAATGTCAATAACTTCCGAAAATAAAATAAAAATAGATTTACGTTATCGGCATAAATGGAGTGCTTCAAAAAGTGATTATTTAAATGCGCGATTCAAATTTTGCGTGTAAATTTCTGCAAAAAGCAAACTAAATTTTTTTAATTCCAAAAAGAAAAAAATTTCTGCAAGAACTCTGTTAAGTTCTGCAACAATTTCGCCATGTCGCCGCGATTCTGCTAAGGGGATAGAGAGTATGTTAGAGACTCGATTATTAAAATATGTCTGTATTTTATTCGATTCGATTAACGAAAATATTTGTTTAAGCGAAACACTGGCTTTTCAATTACGCATTAGTTTCTTTGATAATTTAGTGTCCTTTTCTCTATAAATAATAATTAAAGATATATTGAATTTTTTTTTTTTTTTTTTTTTTTTTTAATGAAACCTTTTACCCAAACCTACCTGGAGTTATGGGATGTCCACCAAAATACCTCAGGGGCCGCTCTGGCCTCTTCCGTTATTTTAGATGCAATATTCTATACTTATGTTTCTGTAAATCTAGTACATGAATGATAAGATAAGCACTTAAATTGGATCAAATTGCGGAAATTCAAAAATAGTCAAAATTTTTTAGCAAGTTATTATTATTATTATTGATTTTTTTAATTATTTTTATTATTTATTAATTTTATTTTATGAAATATAAAACAACAACAAAAATGACAGGAACCAAAAAGGTCAAAAGGAACCAAAAAGTCTTTCGAGAGATAAATTCTCATAAACTGTGTTCGTAGTTACAAACACTAGAATAAACTGTTTTATTTCGTTATGCTATTTAGCCTTATTTATTTCGTAAGGTTATTTTTTTTTCGAGTTTTCCAGTAACTTATTTAAATAATCATACGCGATTGTGGCTCAATCTAAATTCTGTTGAATAAATATTGCTACAGGTCTTCTGGCTGTTCAACTAGCTTTAACACCTTACCCGATTTTTTGACACATTTAAAGCATAATAAAATGTTAAATTCACGGGATATATTCATATAGATGTGGGATATTTTAATAATTTGACTCCATGAATCATTCTTTTTATCTCAACTCATTTTTGCAAATATTTTCTTATCTTTTTTTTTATTATTTACACATAAACACTTGACTTTTCATATTTTAATGGTTATAAAAGTGCTATTATAAACAAAGTGGTAAATTTCTTCTGTTATCTACCACACGAGTGTTTACTTTTTTACGAAAAATAACAATTGTTTGATTACAAAATAAAAACTAGAGCTTTATATTACTAGTATATCATGATGCACATGCATATTTGTTAATGATAACTTTACGTTGTCTTCCAAATTTTGTCTTTATGAATTTTTACATTTTAAAAAAAGAAATGTCTCAAACGGCATTTCTTTCGCAATATATTCTATAAAATGCTAATTACTAATAAGTTAGTTATAGTTTTAAGTAAATATAGTGAGAATTATATTTTTGGCAATGTTAGATATAATACTCATTTCCAAATGTGTTTCGTTTGATTATCAAATAATCTTCGAGAAACTCATGGATTCAAATGATTAGAAACCAACTCGCTGAACAGTGAGAATATTTACCTTGTTAATGAAATGTAAATATGGTAGGCGATTTTGCAGTTTCGTTAAAAAAAAATATTTACATTTCATAATTAACAAGGAAAAATTATAAAAATATTTTTCAAGACTTCAAGCTTCGAGGGTATTGGTTTTCCTAAATCAATATAGTTTTTAACTCATTTAGAATTCTTTCTAAAAAAAAAATTTAAAAAAACTAAGTCAAGTTGTAAGAGCTGTTAAGTCATAAATTACTTGCTTTGCGCTATTAACTCCTAATTCGTGTAAAACTTTAAACAACCTTGAAACAATAAACTATCAAAAAATAAAAATAAAAAATTTTTTTAAAATTTTTTTGAAGAAGATTTTCCAGTTTTGTTCCCCCCTTAACTCGTATTTAATAAAACTATAGCCGAAAACAAAGGATACCATCTACATCAGTTTTCTATTTTCCATTCGGAAATGAAAGCATATTTTTATATTGCATTCTTATGAATAGTGTGATAAAAGAAACTTTGTCATGCTTTAAAAATAACCACTACTTCATCACGAAAAAAACCCATTCACGCTACTTTCATTAGACTAATAATTTCATTTTACATTTTCTCTTTTGATGTCCCTTTTAAAAAAAAACCGGTTGTGTGACCTTGTATTTAAAGGCACTTTATTAGACTACCTATTTGATAGAAATCTACAGTTAAAGGCCATTTTATTGTATCAGAGCAACGTCTATGGCCGCTCTGTCAAGATTTTAATTAGGGAATGCGAATGTGATGCTCAACGCAATGAAGCATAATGCAAAATGGAAATGCTTCTTAGAATACGTAATATCTTTCCTGGGCTTTAAATCTCTTAACTTCAGCATTAATTTCAACTGAGTCATGAAGTATGTCAACCTCTTGCAAAGTAGTTTAAATTGTTTTTCATTATTAACTTATTTACGAGCTGTTGTTTGTTATAGCCTATCCTAACACTAGTTAAACCTTGAAAAGTTCTGGTGAAACTTGAAACACATGAAAAGTGTGGATTTTCTTTTTGGTATTTAAATTTTACTGTTCGCCATTTTTTTTAAAAGTTTATTTTCTAACTATACAATAGTGTCCTTGACAATTAGATTTGTTAAATTTTATAAAATCTTTATACAATCATTGGCGATGTTGAGCCAATCCAAGATTTTTGCTTATATCACTAGATGTCTTAGAACTTATTAATATATCTTCTATGAGTTTTTAAATCCGAACACATGCTTTTTCTTTTTTTAAGTGATCGTCATTGAACAGCCGACTGAATTTCAGGTTTACGAATATCAATGCTCAACTCCATCGCCTTGTAATTTTGAACTCAATCCGGAAGACAAGAAAACTCTTGGATCAGCAAGAGAAATTTGTCGTCGTGGAGGACTTTTTTATGAAACTAACCCGCATTTGCGTTACACGGAGAGGAAAACCACGAAAATCACCCATGGTTAACCAAACGGGTATAGGAGACTCTAACCCATAATCCGTCTACCACTGAGGATATTTTTGCAGCACTGTGGGCAATGTAAACCGGGTGCGGAATTCAAATCGGCCAATCATCGCTGGGATGCGAACCCGGTTCACCTAACTGAAAGGCGAGTGCTTTATCCCCTGAGTCACCACGGCATCGAAATTCGTGTTTAAATGGATACAGTAAACAATGCGCCGTTTTAAAACTCAAATTTAACAATTAAACGAGGAATAATGTACTTACTTTTAATTTTTAATCATAACCATTACGGGGCTAAGTCCCGAACTTCAGTGTCTGGATGGCTGGGTTTATTACAGATATATCTCTTCGTAATCGGATCTCAAAACGATAAAATAGCGTTTTAAAATCTAAGTTCGTGTCTGCGTTTCAGTGATCATCTTCTTCTGGAGTTGCCAGTATCCAATTAACAATAACAGTAACAATACAATAATATTGTACAATACAATACAATAATATTGCCAGAGCCGCGATGGCTCAGGGGATAGAGCGTTCGCCTTCCAATGAGGCGAACCGGGTTCGAATCCCAGTCGATACGAATTCCGCATCCGGCTTGCACTGACCACAGTGCTGACGTGAAATATCCTCAGTGGTAGACGGATCATGGGTTAGAGTCCCCTTGCCGTCAGGCTAACCGTGGGAGGTTCTCGTGGTCTTCCTCTCCATGTAACGCAAATGCGGGTTAGCTCCATCAAAAAGTCCTCCACGAAGGCAAATTTCTCCCAATACTCGATCCAGGAGTTCCCTTGTCTTCTGGATTGGGTTCAAAATTACAAGGCTACGGAGTTGAACATTAGTAGCCGTAAACCCATTAAGTTGGGTCGGCTGTTCAACGACGGTTATAAAATAAAAATAATATTGCCAGTAAACAATATTGTTTGCTTGTAACTATCAATAACGTTTTCTTATAACTGTTATTTGTACAAGCGTTTCTAATTATTTACTAGCAGATTATTAACTACTTTTCGTGTTTTAATGAAGTGTATTTCAAAAACTTTAAAACGTAGTACATTAAATGTTACGTAGACATAGGTAAAATTAAAATTTGTTATTGCTACAGGTGAATATAGTATTCTACCAAGGATTTCAACAAACCATAAAATATATTAGGTTTTCAAAGTATGTGTATATAATATTAATTTCTGAAAAATTACAATTTTTGGCCACTTATTAATAATACTGATCCCTAACTGAAGATGTCATCGAACTGGAGTTCATGAAACCTTTAGATCCGATAACAATGCAATTGTGTTAGTGATCCTTTTTAACCCCAATTTCAATCGTAAACGGCCACGCTTTTGTTATGATGCTGAGGTGCTATGGATGTATCTGTCAATCCAAAATGGTCTGCTTTAGATATCATTTCTATGGTTAATTTCCGCATCTCATTCAATTCATGGGAAAGTTTTATCTTTGGTAAAAGGGGAATGGAGTAACGACCTTGGAATAAGTTCATAGGGAATAATTGCTCTAATCAATGATTCATTCCAAATGAAACAAACGAAATTACTTTGTTGCACGAATTCTACGCTTGGCTTGATTTGGCAATGGAAAACATCGGCGAAAATTCTGCTCGCTGGTCACATTTCACTCTTGTTTCGAGTGAAATTATTTCAATGCATTGTTTAAATAATTTTTTTTTTTTTTGAATGGGTATATTTAAAATGATTCTGAATTCTTGTTTGTTTAGTTTGTATGAGACTAGCACTGACTGAGATTGTTAAAATATTGAAATTTTCAGTTGTTGACTAGGCGATTGTATAACAATGACACCACAGCTTCTTATTTATATTTTTCCAGAGTGTGATTTTACAGATACTAAAAAAAAAAATATATAAAAAATAAACTTTTGATGAGATTCTTTGTCCTATCTTCAAACTACGGCTCAGGGAATAGAGCGTTCGCCTTCCAGATAGGTGAACCGGATTCGAATCTCAGTGATGGCTAGTCGATACAAATTCCACATCCGGCTCACACCGACCACAGCGCTGATGTGGAATATCTTGTGGTAGGCGGATCCTGGGTTGGAGTCGCCTTGCCGTCAGGCTAACCGTGGGAGGTTGTCGTGGTCTTCCTCTCCATATAACGCAAATGCGGGTTAGTCCCATCAAAAAGTAGTCCACGAAGGCAAATTTCTCCCAATACTTAAATTTAGTTGCTTAAAATAGATGATGGTGTGACATTCTTAATGTTTCTGCAGTAAAAGAAAACATATTTGGCTTCAAACTGTCTAGATATAAACGAAAATGAGTCAATAAGTTAAGAACTAAATTCTGTTTTCCTATAAATATCTTTTTTATTTTGTTAATACTAATAAAAATATAAATAAATGAGACATATATTATTGAAAAACTAATGTAAAGCAAATCAATTTAAAACATTGTTTTAAAACATCGATAAGCATTGATATTTTATACGATTGATTCTGTAATTTTAATATCGATTTAAAATATTATACTTTTTCAGTTTAAAATAAGTTACATCTTCAATTCAAATTATTTTACCTCTACTATTTGAAATATTTTACCTCTTTAATCCACAATCTTCTATTTAAAATATTTTACGCCTTGAGTTTAAAATATTTCATATCTTCACTTTAAAATATTTTACATCTTTACTTCAAAATATTCCATATATTCAATGTAAAATATTTTCAAATATTATTACATCGCTTCGGAAAACAGCTCTAAATACCACAAGAATCCAATTTATTCAAAATTAGCTAATAAGAGTAGATTTTTTAAATCCTCCGATATGATATACGATATGATATTTCACATAATAGTACTCTCCCTTAATATTTCAGATAAGAAAAAAAATTTCACAAAATTCAAATATTTAAAAGAA
>OX421975.1:96242699-96522699 GCA_949128135.1 Parasteatoda lunata
TTACATAATATTTAATATGTAATAATGTTTTTTTTTTTTTTTTTGAAGTAGACAGATTTTGCAAAGCGTTACGTTTTCCCCCAACTCTATTTAAGTTTCCCAACGCTAGTGCGAAAATGTCTCTATAAATCGCAGTATAGCTAAAAGCTGGAAAATAAGGTTAGACGAACTTTTTGCAAAATGTCTCTAGTGTCTTGACTTGTTTAATGTCATTAAAAAAATTATTTAAAATTAATAAAAAGAACAAAATTTTATGCGCTAAACGATTCTTTAATTAGAGGATTTTCGGTAGTTTCGAATTTCAATCCTTTGTATAGAATATGAGTTAAAGTGTCACATTTTGGGATTTAAATATTTATTCAGCAGTGGTTTGTAAGTTGCTTAAAATTTGATGGGAAGGCACATCAATATTTTTACAGAAAATATTAATGTAGTAAATTTCATACAACATTAGAATATAGGCTTAAATAATCTATGCATTACCTTCAAAAAAAATTTTTATACACCTCACAACGGTATTTTTTTAGCCGCCACAGAAATATTTTATGATATCCTGTCTGCGATTGGTGTATAACAGTGAAAAACTGAGGGTATAGTATGCAGTAAACGAAGCAAAAGGTGTGTCAGTGAAACATCATCTGCATCTTCTTTCATTCTCCTCAGGAGGAACACCTCTCAACTCAACCAAGGATCAGTGAAAAAATAGATTTTCTTTTGTCAGACACCATCTTTCCGTGACTGAAAATGTACAAGGGAAAAGTAATTTTGTAAGTGGCGGCATAGCATGGAACAAAAGAAAAACCTGACTTACACGAGTTCCGGAAATGTGGGGACAGATGTTTGTTGGCGGGGGTACTCAGCCACGAAAATATACGCCCACTTTTTACTTTTCCTTTTCCTTTTTTTTCGTCTGTCATATTTAGTAGATGGTATTAATATAGTCACGCATAAAATATTCAAGCGTAATTTTTATATTTTAGAGGTATACAAATTTTTTATATAAAAGTTTTTGTCTCATGCCTCGACTTTTATATGAATATTAATGATAAGAACTTATATTTCCGTTACTTCATACAAATTGCTATTCGTCTCTTTGAGAAAATTAATAGGTAAATGTGTTTCGACAATTTTAATATTTAGAAAGAGTTCAAACATTGCCTTTCTTCTATCTGTTATATTACAATAATGGTATTGGTATGTTTACTTCCTAACGTTGATTTTGCGTTTTAAATATGGGTCTCACAAAACTGATTTTTTTTTCCTCCCTTTAATGATGAATATTAATGATTTTTTTTGGATATGAAATGATTAAAAGAACAGACTAATAAAATCATTATAAAGCAATTTATTCATAGAAAATATGTTATCTCACTACTATCGCTCCTGAAATTTGCATGACGCTACGTGCATTATTTCTTGGTGTTGCAATTTCACTTTTGAGGAGTGAATTATTTTCTCCGTCTTAAACAAAAATATTATTCACAGTTTTGATGGAAAAAGTGTTGTGTGAATATGTTTTAATAATTATATAATTAAGTAAACTTTCTTTTCAATATTGATAACTCAGTTTGAATCAATAAGTGAAGATCAAACTTTTTTCTTTGAAGTACTTAAAACATGTGTCTTACAAAATGGATTTTTTCCCTTTCCTTTAATGACGTGGCATTGTATGAATATTCGCGATTTTTTTAAATATTTTTACTGCTGTCTGTCAAATTAAAATCTTATTTACCATTTAGATTGGTAAAGTGTGGTGCGAATAGGTTTTAGTAGTTATATGAATAATGAAGATATTTTTTTTCAATATTATTAACTCAGTTTAAAATATTGAGTGAAGATCAAACTTTTTTTCCTTTGAAGTTCGTTATGTACAAAATAAATAAAGTTTTTTGGAAAATTGCATTGGGAGTTGGCAATCGTATAGCCTTTCTATAAACAGCACTCTGTATTGATACTTAAATAAAATGCATGTTGCTTTCGTTCGTTTTAATGAGAAAAGATTATAAACTGTCTAGCATGGTCAGACTTTTCTGTCGGAAGTACCCACGGGAAATCGTGAACTCACCCGTTACTGTTACAAAATATTGGATCACAGCTGAAATAGTTAAAAGCAACTCTACCACAAAACAATGCTAGAAGTTTTTGCAGCTTATTTACTATCCTGATAAGTTTTCATTTTATAAATTTTTATTTCCTTCAATTTAGCTCTTTGAACTAAGTTAGCTCTTTGAAACTTAAAGGGGACAATTTATTGAAAAACAATTTTTTTTTAATGCTGTTATTTATTTTACTAACGATAATGAGTTTAAGTACTTGAAAAAATGCACTGTAGATATTCAAAAAATTAAAATAATTTTTGGCTAAAAAATGGATGTTTTTTATACTTTTTTTTTTTTTGGCGTTTCCATAGACAAATTCTAAGAGTTAAATTCTTTACATAGCTCCATAGTTCAGTTATGCTCTTTATTACATGTTTATCTGATAATAGTGCCCTTTTTATTATAACGAACGATAACCTACCGCAATGCTAACGTAAAGATCCTCAGTTGAAGACAAATCATGGGTTAGAATCTCCGTTGGGCTTACCATGGGGGTATTTTAAGCAGTTTTTCTCTGCATTCCGTGTAATGCAAATGTTGGTTAGTTGCATCAAAAAGTCCTTCGTGCTTATCCCAATGCTTGATTCAGGAAATTCCTTGTCCTCTGGATTGGGTTTAAAATTACAACGCAGTTCAACGTCGGTTAAAAAAATTAAATATAATGCCCGATAGTCCATTTTGCAATTTCATGCATCCAGACTTAATTAACACTCATTGTAACGTCCGATCTAAAACGCTCATTCCGATTTAACGACCGAAATATAATTTCATTTTTTGCTCTCCCCCACAAAAAACACTTATAAAACAACTATAAGACAAAAAAACTCTATTATTAATCAAAAGTTCAAAAGAAATTTTAATGTTATGGCGCACTGATTGCTATGCATATAGAATTTCCTTTGAATAAGAATTGATATACAACCCCATACGTTCTTATAATTATAAGGTGATTGTGGGCGTGACCTCTTGAGCAAGAAATTGTTGAAACGTGGATTATTTTACATTAAAACTATAATCAAAGGAAGTTATAGAATTTTATTGAATTTTGTCCCGAATTTTTTAGATTTGTAAAGATTTGTGAATCTCCATGCTATCACGTTATAACGTCCGTTTTCATTTGGACAACAGAGGCCGTAATAAGTGTCGGTTCTTCTATATCCAATATATATATATATATATGTATTACTGTGAATGACCGAAATTGGTGATTGTTGACTTCCACCGGCGAATGTTGACAATCACATAGACACTTTAATGAATGTCCGAAATATATGCTAGGTCAAGTTAAGTGCCATTGCCCGGTATGCTCTACATCAATGTTCTTTTAAGGTCAAGTGCCACTGCCCAGTGTGTATTTAACCAGTACTCCGAAGACTGATGGTTTTCCTAATCTATCCTCAGCAGATATTAAAATATCGAATAAGTTTAATAACATCAATGAATAGATTAATATCAAATCGGATATAATAAATATTTCGGGCATTCACCAAAGCGACTATGAAATTGCTGACATTCACCGGTGAAAGTCGACATTCTCTTGATTTCGGCCATTCACGGTAACATACATATATATTTTATTTTAAACTTTGAAGTTCAAAATGGAAATGATTAGTTTTAATTGCATTACTAAAATCTATTTAAAAGAATATTCTAGTTATAAATGTGTTTATTCTGTTGATATGGATATTGTTCACAGATAAAAATAACTGACACAACTAGCCTAATAAGATTATCATTTCCGGCAAGGAAAATAAAACTAAAAAATAAACGTTACCGTCGAGGAAAATCTCATCCCTTGAAGCCTGACTAATGTTGATCGGATGCACTGCAAAGGGCTTCTGTTATGCCTCATTTAATGGAGAGATAACTTTGAAAGCAAAAAATAATAAATATTATCTTCTACTTTCTTTGAACTTTACATTTTTAAAAATTAATGATAAAGTTACTTTACGAACACTTAGTTTCGTAACATGCAAAAACTGAGAGGGTAAAATTAACAGGATGCTGCACCATCAGTTTTATAATTTTTTTTTTTTTTTTTTTTAACGGCAGGCGCTGAACTTTTCGTTCTTCGCCATACTATGCCGGAATTGTTGCTCATTTCGCGTTACCCAGTGGGCACCTGTGGACCAAAGTCACGGAGGCGAGCAACATTGCCCACGCTACACTGCCACAAACCCGTTTATAGGGTGGGCCACATTCACACATCATACACACGCACAACAGAGGACAGCACAAAGAGAGAGAGAAACATCCATGCCCAAAGCGGGATTTGAACCCGCAGCCTGTGGCTTCGCAGTCAGGCACGCTAACCGCTCGGCCACCTGGCCGGCTCAGTTTTATAATAAGTCACCAATAATACTTCAGTTTCAAAGAAATCAAATCGAACTACTTTATTTATTTAGTTTGCCATAAATAATTTGCATGTCATTTTGGAAAAGATTTCTTACGTAAAGATAATAAATGTTTACACTCATAATATAAGTAGTAAAGCATGCATATCATTAGCAACAAAGAAAAGAGCACAGTATCGTAGTAACCAGGGCTAAGACTCTGCGTTCACCAACTGAGTTTAAATTGTTTTTGTTGATAAAAAAAATATAAAAAATAAAAAATAAATAAAAAAAACTAGTTTCGTTGATTTATGTTCGGACTTTCTAAGTTTAAATTTGAAATCAGTTTGAAAGTAAAGAATGTGATGACAAAAAATGGACGTATTAAATTTTGAAGGGGGAGAAATTTTCTATGTAAAATAAGAAGATTTAAACTAATGTTGCATTCATCATTATCTCTTTTTTTGTAAAAGAAAAAATATTATTTTATAAGAATGCATTCAAAGATTGCTAATGTCCACACAACGTACTGATTAAATATTCGTGGTGTCAGACATTTTTATGAATTTCAGTACATTTTTAATGGAATTTTCTTAAATACACAGGATGCTATAGAATCACTTAAATAAAAGGAAATGTGTCAGCTTTATATTCTTGAACAACCCCATACCCCATGAAAATAACGATAATTTTATCGAACAATTCAACAAACAATTTATTAGTGTAAAATACTATAATTATTCGAGAGATAAAGTCGCAAAACATATAATAAAGTATACTTATATAAATAATCCCAAGAAACTGAAGTGGTAAGATATTACTTGGAAATGGCAAGTCTTGAAAATGGTCACCGGTTTTTGAGTGCTTTAAACATGTCGACTGTTATTTCCAAAATGCATATTTTTTAAGGGAAGGGAGTCTTTTTATTCAAGGAGACTTTTTGTGTGACCGCTTGCTAATCTGGAAATTGCGTTTAATCAAGTAAATACACTAAATATAGTCTAACACAAAAGATATCTGTTACTAAATTCTAGATTTGTTGATTACTTATCCCAGAAGCAAATGCCAATAACGTTTTGCTTGCAACTTTGCAATCTCTTAAAACATGAATTCCTGCACCAACTACAGACTCCTTCTCTTTCATTTTTTTCCTTTGTTTTCTCTTTTATTTCTGCATATGAATTGATTTGCAATATCGTTGTTGCAGTACTAATTAAACTTTTATCTATATGATAAATAACGTGCTTCATTTCGATTGTTTTCATTTCGGTGGTATTATATATTACTTCAAATCGTAAAAAAATATTTAAGTTGCGCAATGTCTCTCTTCAAAGCTTTTATATTAATAATGTTTTTTAATAATTAACAATTTAAATGAAACAATTATATATAATTATTAATTAATATTAAATAAGGTCAATAAGAAGTAAAAACTCTAAATGCGTTAGTTTTAAGAGACGACAATAATGAGTATTCTTGATTAAAAATTAAGTAGAGATTTTGTAATCTTCACTTTAATAAAATTTGACATGACAAAATTAAAAATAAATCGATAGAATAATTCCTGAGAAATCAAATTTGACATGACAAAATTAGAAATAAATCGATAGAATAATTCCTGAGAAATCAAATTTGACATGACAAAATTAGAAATAAATCGATAGAATAATTCCTGAGAAATCAAATTTGACGTGACAAAATTAGAAATAAATCTATAGAATAATTCCTGAGAAATCAAATTTTAAACAGACGACTTTTTTAAAATCGGATTTCTCAGGAAATATTGATCAATTTCGTTCAAATTTGACTTATAAAATAACATTCTTTAAAATGATGTAACTATAAAAGAAAAAGTACAAAAAGAATTTTTCTGCTGTTTTGTTTAAAAAGTTAATGTTACTTTTCTCTATGTTTAGATTCTTGAACAAGAGAAGCATGGACTGAGAAGAAAGTTAGACTCTCTTGTGGGAGATTACGACAGCAGAATACTTGAACTGCAAAGTGATATCGAAGAGCTTAGAAAAGAATTGGAAGAACAGAACACTTTACAGAGGAATACAGAGAAAGAAAAATCTCAGTTACTGCAAGAGCTTACCGAACAGAATCACAGGTTAACCGCCCAGGTTAAGCAGGTAAGTCAATTAATATATATATATATACTACATATATAAGGATTCAGTTCAAATACAGCAGTACTCTCCAACCTTTTTATTGCTGCGGACCGGTCAACGTTTGATAATTTTACCCCGGCCCGCTGGCGATTACTCCATCAAGTGGCCTTTTACTACCTATTTACTCCTGTTTGGCATTTTCTTAAATAATAATAAATAAATACATTTTTAAAAAATTAAACAAAAAGCTTCTGATTTTTTTTTTATTTTAAGTAACAAGTTTTAAATGTTATTTTAGTTCAAATTTTAATTTAACAAATTTAAATTAAAAGCTTGCATTCTAATTCGGATCAACTACAGTCAAGAGGAAAATGTCCAAAAATGAGAGTGAGTCGTTAAAGGTCGCTGAGGGGAGGGATGGACGTTAATTTTTTATATTTTAGAATGTTTATATTTCAGAATGTTTATATTTCAGAATGTTTATATTTCAGATTGTTTATATTTCAGATTTTTTAAAGTATACATTGATTATATTTTAGATTTTTTAGTTGCAGTTATTTCAGATTTAAGAGAAACAGCTATTCATCAGTTTATATTTCAGATTTTTTAGAGTTTACATGGATTATATTTTAGATCTTTTAGTTGCAGTTATTTCAGATTTAAGAGAAACAGCTATTCATCATTAAAATTTATTTCATTTACAAAATCAATTATTGATAAATTTTAGAATCTGTGGAAAAAAGAAAATTTTCAAGCTTCTTTTTTCGGATTTAGCATTTTAATAAAAATATAATTCCGATTATCTAACAGATTTTTTAGTAACTTTTAGATTGTTTTTTTTTATAACTAAAAATATCGAAATGTAATATATATATATTGTCTGCTATCTGCGTCGAAGGGCAAAAAGAATTAAAATCGTGTCTCATATTCACTCCAACTAATGTTGGTCAATCATTAGAAAATGATATTTCAAATTATTTCACTAGATGTTAAAATTTCAGAAGCATGTCCTAAGTAATTTTTAAGTTTGTTGTTTTGGCAGCAAAGTTCTATATTTTTAAATTTTCATTTTGCCTTAGATTATTTTAAATGCGAAATAAGTCCCCCGAACTATTCATGAAAACTCACCATCGTATAAACACACTTTCTAATTTATAATTAATAATTTAGGTGAAAAAATGTGTACAAAAATTTTTTTGACTGAACTTCTTTAATGACGCTACAACTAAGTGTGGGCCTTGGCTTTCTAAACAGTTTTGTTCAAAGTTTTCCTGCTCTTAATCTTGAATTTAAAGTTTGTAATTTTCGTCAGGGTTACATCTTTTATTACATCATCTAACCCAGATGCACAGTCACTTTTGGGTAATTATACTTGACTTATATTGAGGGTTAGCAATAACATATATCTGTAATCGTGAAAATTCAGGGTGTTTTGAGATCCTAGTTAAAAATACTAATACGGATTATACAGGCATTTCAAAATTTTTCTTACAATAAAAATAATATAAATTAAATAAATATATTTTATCTAAATTACTCTAAACACAGTTGAAAGATTAAAAAGCAAATGAATTATTATGACAAATAAAAAGAAAAGAGAAAACTTACAAAATTTCATTTACCTCAAAAGTTAATGTTTACCATTATTTAATTAGAAAGCAAAAATTTTTACTGTTCCTAATATTATATCAGATTAAAGGGATTGAAATCTTTAATTCTTATCCTTTAATATTCTTTTTTTAAATAAGGAGTCCTTTCCATTTATTCATGAGAAATCAAATTTTACTGTTAACACTGAGCCATTGCCATAAACATAGCTTGCAAAATTAAATTATTACAATTTGGTACTCTGCGAAAAATCTACTTATTTTTTTATATATGTATTTTAGACAGTTCAGAATCGATTTAAAGGACTTCAGGGGATACTCTTGGCTTCATCGTGGGGTTTTCTCTGGCTCTTGGTTTAGTTTTTGGCTTTTTTGGTTTACAATTTAAGATTTTTCTCAGACCCATCTTTCGAATGCCTGTATAAAAATGTTAAAATGAGCTTTGAAATGCTGCACAACTTACAATATATTGTGCTGAAGTTATAATTTTTGACGAAAGTAAAAACATTTATGTTATTACAAACTTTTCTACAACAATATATAGTTGTTCTAATTTTGAATTAAGCCAGGCTATCACAACTCTTTTATTGTAAACTCTTCCGTCGCAGTGAATTCTTAGTTTTTCTAAATTTAAAAGCTCATTTTAACATATTTCTCTGAGGAAAGCTGAGTTTTTAAGCTCGAAATGTTAAAACACGACATATTTCAAACAAAACAATAACTGAATAAATACTTTACTCAAATAAAACTTTTGCGTTACTCTCAAAAACCATTTTGGTGTGTCGACTTTTAAGGGGAAAATAAATCTATTATCTCCACGAATTATTCAAAATCACAATAAAAACAACTCTATTTTTAAATATTACTTTTCGCTTTTGAGCAGTAGATAAAAAATGACGGATTTATGGTTGGATCAACTGATTAATCCAACACTACAGTTTATTGCAAAATGTGACGCTTGAACGCGTGTGCTTTTAATTACAGATGAAAGATTTTTCTAAGAATTCAAGGAAAAGTTTACGCTGATTTAAGAGTTATTAAAAATGGATTATTTCGTTATTGCTTCTCATTTCAGAAGTTTTCTCAAATTAGATTCTTGTTGTTAAGTACTGCGAGAAAATATGGTAAATTGCCAGAAAAATACTCTTTCTAGCTTTAGAATCAAAATTAAAACCTTTCAGGCAACGAAAAAAAAAAATTGATATTGCTCTAAATCTAAAAGTAAATATATTTTAATAAAGTCAAAAAATTCCTGGCTTCCAGTCGCCACATGGCACATTAAAAATTACAGTTGAAGCCTAATATTTTTTTTAACGGCAGACACTAGACTCTGGTTCTTTTGCCTTAGAAGATACCGACAGTGTTGCTCTTTAACGTTACCCGGTGGGTACCTGTCAACCTTAATCACGGAAGCGAGCAACATTACATACGCCTCAGATACCCCTTCACAGTGTGAGCCGCATTCACTCTAATGAGGAGTACACAGAGATAAACATCCATGCCCTGAGTGGGTTTCGCACCCGCCACTATTGGTTTCACAGTCAGGCACTCTAACCACTCGGCCACCTGGCTGGCCGAATATGAAGTTTAGCATATTTTCACTTGTTTTTATAGTACCGAAAAATCTGAATATTTTCGAGAATAAGAAAACACTTAATTTGGATGTCGTCAATGATTGCCCTGAATTCAATGTTCCGATCTGTTTATTGCGATTTATACCTTCCTTTAAAAATGCTTCCATCAAATGTTTCGATCAATCTAAAGTTACGAGAAAAAAGCGTTACAATAAACAAATTAAACGCTGTATTTTGAATATTTAATGTCTATAAAACCTACTATATGAATAATTTGAATTTCTTCTGAGTCGTTACATAATGTTATACAAAACTAGGTATTTTACTCAATTTTCACAGAGCTTGTTGACAGCTTAGGTGCATAGTTTTGGGGGTCTGCGTCACACTCCAGTTCTCCCATCAGATCTGACTAACTTAAATCGTGACTCACTTGACCAATCTACAGTTTTCCAGGGATTTGGACGAGAAGTCGTTCTGTTAGTAAAAGCACTTGAGTCCGCCTTCTGCTGCCATATCCCATTTCAAACAAATTTCGCCACTCTGTCCTAACGGCAAGTTCATTTCACGTTCTACATTGATGCTTGCCGTAATTCCATGCAATATTATTTGTCTATTAACGCTGACAATTCTACGCACACACCGGTTGTCTCAGTCATCAACCGCAAGCAGTCGGCCACTACGTTGTCCAAGGTGGTAGGTTATGCTTAAAACTAGGTATTCCCGGCAACCATTCCACGTTCAAAGTTTGTTAATTCTCGTCTTATGGTCATAATTACATCAGAAACATTCTCAGATGAACACAAATAAAAGTCCTACTTCAGCAGTACACATGCATTTTGTACGTGATACTACTGCCACCTGCATATTTGCATATTGCTATCCCATGACTTTTGTCACATGTTTCTGTGTCCCAGTTAAATAAACGTTTGCTTTATAATAAATGACCCCAAAGCAGATATTCCAATTGTAAAGTTTTCAATAAGCCATTTGTATGTGAACAATTTTATTATACTATATGTACTAAATTATATTATTAGATGTATATTAATATAATATAACTCGCTAATTCTCGAAATTATTTTATAATTAAAGGCTGCTCGGACGGAAGAACAATTGCAAGCTCAACTTCAAACGCTGAGAGAACAGTTCAATGTTCGCAAATCAAACTTACACGACCATGTGTCACAACTGGAGGGTTTGCGAGAAGAAGTAATTATTATTATTTTTACATTAATTAAAAATTTGCTTTTCGAAATTAGTATTAGAAAAATTGAGAAATTTTGCTTTGACTTAAAATATTTGTTACTACCTTACATTAGATCAACTTGCTGGAGGGTAGAAAAGCGGATCTGGGCCAGAGAATCCATGCTCTCACAGATGAAAGAGAAAACTTGAATCTTTCCTTAGAAGAATCTGGTGATAGGATAATTTTGCTACAAAAACAAAATAGAGAACAAGAACAAAAAGTAAGTATAAAATATTTTATTCTCAAAAGTAGAAATTTTGTTCTCATTTAATTTTACTAGTAAACTGAATTTTCGATGCACATTTTCATGCCTGATATGCGGAAGCTATATATCTAATGCATATTGAATATTTCGCTGAGAATTCTTAACACTAGATTGCCTAAGGAAGTCATTTTGACTGCTTTTAATTTCAATTAGAAAAACAATGATGTATATAATGACACAATTTCTTAGAATTGTGTACAAAATATAATATTTAATAATAACTTGTTATATAACTGTAAATAATATAAAAAATATAAAAAGTATTAAAAATTAATTTTAAACAAATTTCTTTACACATTATTTATTCTTTTACAATCCAGTCATTTTGACTGCTTTTGGGCAACTAAGTTTCAGTCTTTCTAGTGTTAACTGTATATTTATACTCCAAAAGCAAACTTTTTTGCTTTAAAATGTGTAAGCATTCGTTGGCATTGGCAAAGAGAACAATTTTAAATACCTCAGATGAAACTGTCAAGTGAAAAACTGCCAAAAACCTAAAACAATCACTTCAAAAACTGCAAAAACCCTCGAAGTTTTCGTTTGTTTTCTTAAAATATTGTTCTCACATAGTGTATAAGAATAAAATTTAAATGCTACTTTTTTTATTAATTTACCCTGCGTTGAAGAAAAAGTGTCTTGAATTTTTTTTTTTTTTTTTTTACTACATAAATATATTTAAACATTTATGTATTCTAGAATACTAAAACTAAGTACATAAATATATAAGTAATAAATAATAATATTTTATAATAAAAACAATACATGTAAACAAATGATCCACTGCCGACCCCGGCCTGTGTAGGGGGCAGGGAACTGTCCTTGCATCAGAAAGGTTCTGGGTTCAAATCCCGGGCAAGGCATGGATGTTTCTTTCTCTCTGTGTGTGTTCTATGTCTTTTCTCCTTTGTGTGTGTGAATGTGACCCGCCTTATAAACGGGCTTGTGGTTGTGTGATTGGTGTGGCAGAAGTAGAATTCTTGGCCATAGATGGAGCCACTAAAAAACAAGAACAAGCGCACCCCCTCTGCCTACAGGCATACGACAAAAAAAAAAAAAAAAAAAAAAAAAAAAGGATCTACTGGAAGCTCCAAAATTGTAATGTTGCTTTAATAAGACCTTCTTATAATAGAAGAATGAACTTTAAAAACTTTAGTAATTATTTATACCTTTAATTTGTATATAAGAAATCAAAGTAATAAAATATTTTAAATTTAAAAGTTAAATTATAGTAAGTGCAGATTCTACAAAAACTTTTTCGATTTTATTATTAAAACTTTTAACATTTTTTTAGTCATTGTGGCCTGATCGCAATGCTGACCACATTTCCACAATCATGCCATAGGTTATGAAATTGTAAAGCCTTAACGTTTATGACACCCTGGCCCACAACGGGCTGTAACGGGAACGTTTTACACATTTATGTATTTGATTTATTGATTTATTTATACTATGAAAAATTCGTGTATTGTGATTTTGTTTTCATCTTAGATTTTTTGGACAGTTTAATCAAGGTTTTGACGGTTTTAACCAGTTTAAGACATTTGACAAAAGCTTCAGGTAAAAATAAAAGTGAGTTTTAAAGCTGAAGACTCTGTGGTCGTAATGATGCTTTTTCGAATAATATGCTAACTCCATAACTGATGTGAGTTGACAACACTTACTCATGACCTTCAGGTCAAGTGTAGCCTATCTTTAGCCAGCGCCCTCTATGTTTATTTTGGAAATGGCGCTAAATGTCAATATGAAGTAAAGCCACACTCTTAAGATAAAGGAAAAGCGTCTGTGGTTTAATTTTTTTAATATTTAGAAACTTATTCCAATTCTGCATTATCTGGGCTGTAAAAAAATTTGCAAAAAATGAGAATAAGGCATTGATTTTGATAATTTTCCTCTACGTGGAACAAATTAGCGATTTTTAAAACAGTTTAATAACTTTTAAAATATTTCAGTTATTTGTCCGTTCTAAGGCCCAGATAATTCTTTACAGCAAGATGACATATACAGTTCAAATTTATAGCTTTGCTACAAAGGCACTTAAACTAAGGCTTTTTATTCTTCTTGGCGAAAGGGCTTCGAAAAACCTTGTGAATCCTCCTAATCCAATAATCTTGAAATTTTGATGAATGAACAACGTCAATTATCAAAACTCTTTATGATATCTTGTTTTTCTCGACTATATTCCCTACTCATAGTGTAAGCAAAGTAATTTCCCTACTCATAGTGATAAAATAATCTAAATTCTCACAGTTTCTAAGTCGCATTATTACTTTCTATTACATCAGATGGAATTACATCTCGAATTTCAGAAACACAAAGTAAAAGCCTAAGATTTAAATAAGATAACGGCAGTTAATGAGAAATGTCGTTCATTGTTCGATTATTCGAAATCAAAACAAAAGAGTTATCTCAAAACAGAGATCACAATTTTATCATATCTATTTATTATCTACAAAATAATAACGCAGCCATGTGACTTATTGGCATCACCTTTTCTGTAAAAAAAAAAAAAAAAAAAAAATAGCATTTAGATAGAAAAAAAAATGTTGGTTTAGAATCATCCTTCTAATTTGATGTTTCATTCGATTTTTAGATTCGAAATCAGCAGCAAGATTTGGAGGATTTAAGGCAAACCAATTCGCAGCTTCAGGCAAAGTTGGATGTACTGCTAAGGAGAAGTCCAAACGGCAATTCATCATTATTGGATGAAATAGAAATGTCAGCACCCTCATCAATGGAAGAGGATGCAGTTCGGCTGCAGGTAGTTTGCAATTATTACAATTATGTATATGTGTTAACAGTAAAAACCCGAAGTCTGGTCAATCCTAGGATTTACCGGTAGCTTTAACCAAAGTGGCCGAGTCAAGTCTGTTTTTCAAAGGCTCCGTCGAATATAAAATGCTTTTTTGCGAATAATATGCTATTTTTTATAACTGCTGTGAGTTTGCAACTGTAACTCATGACTATTATGCGAAGTTTAGCCTAAAGCCAATGCTGTCTACGCTTATTTTGAAAATGGCGCAAAACGTCAATATGAAGAAAAGCCACAGTTTTGTAAAAATGAAAAGCGTTTGTGGTCTAATTTCTTAATTGGAGTGAGTTTTTAAACACACTCCAATGCTGCATTACCTGGGCTCATAAAAAAAAATTTTACAACTGAGAATAATGCACTTATTTTGATATTTTCTAAATGCAAAAATGTCGCCAAATTGGCGATTTTTAAGAAAGTTTAATAATAGAAATATTTAAGTAATTTGTCTATCTTAAAGCCCAGATAGTTCTTCACGACAAGATTACATATATACTACATATATTATACTATATATATATATATTATTCTATATATACTATACTATTTATATATTATACATTATACATTATACATATTATACTATACATACTATAATATATATATATATATGTTGTAGTCGTTTGACAAGTGCAGAGAAGTACAATCAAATCGGACCGAAGGCATGGAGCACAGCCCTGGCCACATCTCCGACTTTTTCGGAATAAAGGACTATATATATATATATATATATATATATTATATATATAGTTTAAAATTATCGCATTGCTTCAAGTGTAAGGCACTTCAACTATGGCTTTTTTATTTTCCTTGGTGACAGAGCTTCAAAAAACAGCGTTAATATACAAATAAGCTTTAATATGATTCCATTTCGGCTTCTAGCCAAACCTTTGCGATAAAACTTAGGAGTTACCAAACCCCTTTGGTTAATCCCAAATTAGGTTTCAGTGATAAAACCTAGGATTTATAAGACTTCGGGTTTTTACAGTAAGATACGCACACGGGTGGAGGTGATAAAAGATAATCTATTTATAATATTTCCCATGTGGGAAATTAATATGTACTTGAATTTGATCTACATCACAAAAAAAATGAAACGAAAAAAATATATTTTATTCAATGATATTTTCTTCTTTGATTTTCTTTTATTGACCTTTTTTTTTCTTCTTCGTCAGACATAGTCTATAGCACTGTTTGAGTCGGTTAATTTAAGAATTGTTTCAAGCTTTCTTCGAGTTTTACTAAAGGACTTTGCATAAATGATTAGTTCTATATTTAGAATTAACAGTAATAGACTGTATACTAAAAGGAGTTATTAAAAAAAAAAATTTAGGAGATTTTTTACTCCGATGAAAATAATCAAAATCAATGAATAATTCTCACTTTTGCAAATTTTTGTATTCCCAGGTAACATAGAGTTGGAGTAATTTTTTAAATATTAAAAAATTAAAGCAATAACACTTTTCATTTTCAAAAAACTATTGCTTTTTTTTTATTGACGTTTTGCGCCATTTTTCGAAACAGCATAAATAACGATGTCTAAAAAATTGATGAAACTTAACAGTCATGAATAACCATTATAAACTCGATAATATCACAATTTCGACAATTACATATTTGGCAAAAAAAAGTGTTATTTCTTGTCGCGACAGAGCCTGAAATCTGTGGTTAAAGCAGCTGTCATTGAGTCATTCGATCCCTGTAGCAGAATAAAGCTTACTGAACTTCAGACTGAGAACTAAAGCGGTCGGTACGCAATGCTGATTGTATTATCAATGTTATGAAGTTGGTCTCGAAATAGTGAAGTCTTTACTTAAAGGACCCCTTGAGCTGACAACTGGTTTTTACAAGATTGTTTCCAAAAAATTAATTGATTTTATTTTTAAAAAAAATTTCCTATATCTTATCAGCAATGATATAAACTGTTACATTTGGTGGCTATCATTAAACTAGCAACATGTGCTTAGTAATTGATTTTTTAGATGATATGAAATCCATTATAGTTTCTATTTCTCATCAAATTATATCATTTTATAGGGTAATATTGCAGACGAAGACATAGAATGTGATGATCTAGTCCTTCCTTTCGCTGGTTTATTCCCCGAAGGAGAAGAAAATCAAAAAGTATGTATACTATTCAAATATATGGGATACTTGCCTTACAAGCCTTAAAAAATTGTTCTTAAAATCTAAAACATAGTTATTTATGTTACTTTTTTTATTAACTCTGTGATAAAAATAATCATATTAAAAATAATTACAGTTTGAAATTATAATTACAGTGCATTCATTTGTTTAATTCTTTTATTAGAAATTTTAGCAGAAATTCGTCTACAATTTGAATTAATTTCTTTTTTCATTTTTTTTTCTTCGAGGATAACTACCTATCAAGGATAGAGTTTAGTCTATGCTTTGTGCTATGTAGACTAAAATGAAAAACGTGAATAAAACTTAAATCAAACACAAAAGTGGTATAATTTTAAATTATCTAGGCAAGAAACTTCCATGATTTCTAATCTTCCAATGACATCAGAAAACTTACGTGTACATGACTTAACTTTTCTAATGTCATTTGATGTTTAGACGACTTTAAGGAAGGTTCTTGTCTATAAAATCGAAACTATGGTTTTTTCATTTCGGTACTCGATTTGGGCTTTACTCAAGTTGTTTTCGCTTTAGTTTAGCGTTTATTTTTCTTTATAAATATAGAGAAGAAAAATTCACTTTCGAAATTTTCACAATTTTTATACTTTGAGCCGGGTTTGATTCCCAGCGATGGCTGAGAGATACTAATTCCACACCTGGCTCCCACCGACCACAGTGCTGACGTAAAATATCCTCAGTGGTAGACGGATCATGGGTTAGAGTTCCCTTACCCTCAAGCTAACCGTGAGAGGTTTTCATGGTTTTCCCCTCCATGTAACGCAAGTGCGGATTAGTTCCATCAAAAAGTTCTCCGCGAGGGCAAATTTCTTCCAATACTCGATCCAGGAGTTCCCTTGTCTTCTGGATTGAGTTCAAAATTACAAGGCTACGGAGTTGAACATTGGTAGTAGTAAATCCAAAATTGGATCGACTATTCAACGATGGTTATATAAAAATAAAATATTTTAAGTGCAGAATAATTTATTATCCAATGAACCGTTTTATGTATCTTATTTAATTCAAAAGTATAAAATAATTTTAAACAAGTCGTTATTTTCAGCTTTAAATTTCTTATTTTTTATCTAAATAAGAAACATCATGACACTTGATGAGAATAATATTTTGAAATAATTAAAAATGCTTATGACAAGGGATCCTTCTTTGCAGGGCATAAGTTAGGCAACATTATAAAAACTAATTAAGGTATTTTTATAAAATAAAAAAGGGGGGTGGGGAATGTTCTCATATTAAAAGACAATTCGAATATTTTGATGTTTATGATAAATTTGTCACAAATTTGTGCAATGGTTCTCATAAAAGAAAAGTGATTCAACTAAATATGAATACAATAATATACTTAAAAACTCGTTTATTACACCTTTTAGCATTTCATGCTTAGGAACTATTATTTCAATTCATAATAATTGATTTAAGTAAAGAAAAGTGCTAGCAAATGCATCTTGCAATTTCTTCAATATTCCCAAACTTAAAATGTCTTATAAAATTCTTCCGCAATATTGCAAATGTATGATAATTTCTTCGAATAAAAAAAACAGCAAGTTAATGTATCTAAAAGTTATTTCAATGTTCTACCATATTTTCAACATTCTAATATTGAGAAAAACCTATGAAATAATATCTCTAACACGTGATACTAATTTTAAAAGGCAAGCAACTGTATTTAACAATTTTTTCTCATTTTATCATAATACTAGGGGGCTAAGCCCCCTGTTCGCTGCCGCTCACCAACCCCGATGATTGCTTCGCAATAATTGTCTTTTCTTGGCAGAAAACAGTTTTTTTACATAAGTTAAAATAATTCACTTAACATATATGTACTAAAAGGAATTCTGTTTGCTTACTCTTGTGCCTCTACTTCCCACGTCCAAATATTACTATTTATTAGTATTATAAACATTTGGATCTCTAGGTGAACGGAAGTGATTTTTCGAAGTAATCATTTTTTAAAATAACATTTATATTATAACATTATATTGTTCAAACAAATTTGATGAGTTCACAACCATAATTTAATATTCTCGCAAATAATAGCAGTACTGGAAAATAAGTTTAAATTAGGGATACAAAAATTTCTAAAGAAAAACAATATCTTTAAGACTATTGTTAATTTTATGCTGATGACAACCAAAACAATATGGAAATGAATGAGGGTAAACTGGATCCTACCACGTGATTTTCCGGCCAATAAAAATGCGCGACAACAATGGAAAACTGCGACACCATCAATTGATTTTTATATATAGTAAGATTCAACATTTTCATGTTGTGAATGCTATATTTTCAATATTTCGCCAAAATTTTTATCATTCCCATTGTGTTAATACCATATTTTCAATATTTTGCTATATTTTTCATCATTCTCATAGTGTAAATACCATATTTCCAATATTCTGTCACATTTTTCATCATTCTCATAGTGTGAATGCCATATTTTCAATATTCCAATAGTGTGAATAGTTCGCAAAATATCGTTTCTTCTGTCTGCTTCAAAGAAAGAGAAGTGCAAACAAATGTATCATGCAGTTTTTTCAATTTTTTTTTCCTTCTCTTAGATGACTCAAGAAGTGATAGATATCTATCATCAGTTGAGACGGTTGTGCTTTGAACTTCGAAGGCGGAAAGACAGTATGTCAGTGGACAGTGGAATCTCATCCACGACTCCAGAAGAGTTACAAGCTCACCAAGTACGAGTGGGAATGTTCTCAAACCTTCTCCAGGAATTCAAGAGTCTCATCGAAGATCTATTAGCTCAAGGACCTGAGGTGAATACTTCCTCCTCGTACATTAAAATCTCCAACATAGCATCTTGATTGTAACAGTATCTTTTTTTCTCCTACCCTTTCTGCGCTTAGAATTATCTCTTTCTATATTTAAAGGGCAGGAAAGCAATGTCGGTACTTGATATTCGGTACTGTCGGTACTTGATATTTATTTATCAATTATTAGCTCATTTTGTTCTTCAAAGTAGTGCCAAAGACGAGTACCTCATAGTATTTTAAGCGGACAACGATAATTGTTTCCTTGTAAATAATTAAACATTAATCTTATTTATTTTCAAAGATACGTATCCAGCATTGTATGTATGTATGTAGTGAAACCAGTAAAATTTCTTAATCGTTTTCTGTTTGGACGGTCACCTTCTACATCAAAAATAAATTTATGTAGAAGTCTAATTTTGTCCTTCTTAAAATTCTTCAATGCTTTGCTTACTTGTTTAATATCGTTAAGAATCATTTTTGATTAATAAATAAAAGTCTACGTACCGTTATTCCGTTACTTATTTTCACAAGAATGAAATTATTCAGCATCCAATTTTTCGCCAATCATTTTTTTTTTTTTTTTTACTAGCAATTTTTCCACAATCTAATTTCTTCACCATTAATTTGTTCTCGATCAGATTTCTTCACCATCAATTTGTTATCTATCCCACTTTTGATTTTGTGGGGACGGCATAAGTGGTCGTCTTTGAAAATAAGAGATACTGTATTTTAACAAAACATATATTGAACGCTAAATTTACATAAAGATGGACGATAAACAAACATATAAATAACACAAAATAAACGAGTTCGTCTTCGTCATGTTAAAAGAAAATTATTGCTACTCCTCTCTGAAATCCATATACGTCTCCTTTTTGGTTAGTTCCAAAACGCGCTCTCGTATCTTAGGGAAATTCGCACAGGGTCTAACTTGCAGCTTACGTAGTCTGGTTGGACTTCTAGCTAGATCACCTTACAGCTTTGTGTACAGGAACTGGCACCATATATATATATATATATATATATATATATATATATATATATATATATATATATATATATATATATTAGATATAGATATAGATATAGATATATATAGATATATATATATTAGATATAGATATATATATATATATATATATATATATATATATATATATATATATATATATAAGTATAAAATTAAGGAAAGTTTTGACTCATATTGAAAGAATTCCAAAAAAAATTTATTCAACTAAATGACATGATTTAAAAATCTGTTTAAAAATGTTTTAAACTAGCAATAATGAATTAAAAATCATTGTATGCATTAAGAATCATTGTTATATAATTATAGCTATTTTCAATGTTTTTAAAAAGTTACTAAGCTTGTTTCAAGTTTGGAAAATTGTGTTTAGAAAATTATTTTCAACACATAGTTAGCAGTATAAGAATCAGTATCATTATAAGTATTTATCAGTTTAAGTATCAGTATAAGTAATTTATCAGCATCAGTTACTTAGCAATTCAATCCCTATACAATGTTCATTAATTGTGGTTAACATATTTTGCAGCCATGCCTTACTTGTCAATCTGTTGCACTCGCTATGGATTCCCAAAACCTTGAACGACTGAAGAAAGAGCTTCAAGAGAAAACAAATAGCCTAAAAGAGAAAAGTGAAGAACTTATTCAATTGAATACCAAGGTAAGCTATTTATAAGTAACTTATATTATTTCCCAGTTCAAAAGAGGATAGCACTAAGATAGCTTCCAAAGATCGATTTTTTTTTCTTTCAATAGCAATTTAGCCTTTAGCTAATAGCCTCATAGCTTTAGGCTAATTAGAAAATATATCATCCGTTGTTAAATTTACCTCACTTAACTCAATTTACTCCAGTCTGATTAAATTATTCTTAGCACAATTACTAATTATTAGTTATTATCTATACTTATAGAAGTTTTTATTTACAACAATATCATTAATATGCAAAACTTTCAACAACAAAAAGTTACAATTACAGAGATGCTCGCCTCCAAAAACCAAAGAAGAAAAAAAAACTTTTGCAGGGAAGGGGGTAACTTTTTATTATCTAGTTCAAAATAACTTCATCCTTATGGAAATGTACTACTGGAATTCAAATAACCATCAATATTTCTAAAATATTTTATTTCTTATAGGCAAGCATTCAAGAAACTGAATTAGCTGCTTTGAGGGAAGAAAGAGACCACCTAAGGCAAGATGTTGACAGTAGTAAATGGGCCAAAGATGAGATTGTTAAGAAAGCCTGGACAATGCGAGATCAAGCTGTTGCTAGGTTTGTTGTTCAAAATTTGTTGCTCTAAAATTTTTCGGACCACATGAAAGTTATATTTTAGAAAATCTTAGTGGATAACGAACAAGGTGGTAATTTAGTAAATTTGAAGCAACCAATTTTTAAGAGTCAGTGTCTATAAATTTAAACACTGAAATGACTAAAGAAAATTTTTCAAGCGAGGCGAAAGAGGAAAAACACTCACTTCTGGTGCTTAGCTTCGTGTTGACCAAACTTAAATACTTTGTTTTTAAATACCTTCTTAATATTATTGTTTTTTATAGTAAAATTTCGCTTATTTATCTTTTTATCCATTTCCCACATACTTCAAAATGTCACATTAATGTTAAATTTTAAGATACTAAAGAAGATATGGAAATTAGGACTACTACGCTTACTACTTTTTACTACGCTTAGCACATTTAACCAGCGCGATCTTTCAACAAATTTTTTAACTATTACTATTGGATTTAACACTTAGGGCATTCTCCACTTTGTTAGCTTGATCTTCAAGACAGTTTTCCATATTAAAAAAATTACAAAAATTTGCAAAAAAAAATCTAAAAAGCTCGGATTTTTTTTTTTTTTTTTTTTTTTTTTTTTTTTTTTTTTTTGGTACTATGGTCGTTTTCCATTTCTAGTCTTATGTTAATATGGCAATTTAATTTTATCATTGATAAATTACATTTTTATGATGTTTAATAGAAATTTATCTCATTACGTGCAGGAAAAATAATGTGGAAATCGTCCTCGCAAAGACCCGCATTGAACTTATGCACATCAATAGTCAACTCATGGAAGCTGTACAACAAAAGGTTGAACTATCACAGCAGCTTGACCAATGGCAGGTAATGTGAAATCTTATTTATCTAAATCTCATTATTTTTCCCTTTTCAACTATTACCAGGACGTGTTGAATAATTGACATTGAATTCTCTAATCATATATAGTTTCAAGTGGAAAATTTTTTAATTAATTTATCAATTAAACATTTGTATATGGTGTCTGTACGCTGTATTCCGTTAGTAATTAATTTACTTGGTGTAGTTGTCTTATGCCACTTGTCAATACTGACAAGCCTATTTTAAGGCAGAGGGGTGTGCTTCTTCTTGCTTTTCCAGTGGCACCATCTATGGCCAAGAATTCGACTTCTACCATACACATTTTACCCGTTTTACAGAGGACACATTCACACGACATCTATGCAACCGCAGATCGTAATTTTGACTTGAACCAGAGCACGATCAATCTCCGATCCAGCACCTCTAGACGTGCTGGATCGGAGTTGTTATGGGAACTTGGAGGATTTCATGACCCCGTCAGATTTACCGTGCCCCAGTCACCATTTAGTACATGGGACCAGTGTGTCTTTGGTCGGCGATCGAACTCACGACCTACCTCTTGGACATGGGCCTCACATACCAACCAGTCTATCCCACCCCATTTAATTTATTAAAAAAATATATTTAATGCACATCAAAATAAAACAAATAATCTCGATTTTATGTACTGTTATGAACTAAAGAACAGCCATTTCAAACCCAAAAACAATTGTAAAGTTTACTGCAAAAAGATTCATCACTGTGCTAAGCGAACAGCGCAGCCAACTTGTAAATTGCTATTGCAGCTTTTTAGACGTTGTGAAAAATGCTGGAAGCCGTTGCAGCTCTTCATCATTTAAATGGATTGCGCTATCAAAAATTAAGTAATGTCTATTTTAAAGTGAAAAGCTTCATTTGTTATTCCTACTTATTTATATATCAATTTAAAATCTTATTTAAAAAGACACTTTTTATACCATCTTGCACTTTAATTCTTTTTATTAATGGTAATAAAAAAAAGGTTCAAAAACACGTTAATATATTATTTAATTTTATTTCGAATTTAATATTAATTCAGCCAGTATTCACCGTTACACGCGAACCAGTTCCTAAAAGTCACTGAGTTCTACGTACTGGTTCTTAAAATTTTCCTTATTTAAAACTATATTTTCTTATAATCACAATATATGAGAATAAAGTTATTTATCTCAAAGAATGAAAGTAAATGTGCTCCCATTTGCTTTCAATGGATACAAGGATAGACTAGAATAGGCATTTGCTTGAATTTGCTATTAGGACACAAAAAACTGCTATTATGACATCTTACATTCCCTGGAAACGTTTTACTTTTTTGAGGCAACTCTTGAAAAAAGTTCAAAGTAGTATTGGAGTTGGGACAAAGCTATATGAATCGCTGTAATCTTACCATCCAGTGCCGCGGTGGATCAGGAGATGGAGCATTCGCCTCCCAATGAGGTGACCCAGATTCGAATCCCAGCGTTGTCTGATACAAATTTTACTCCCAGATCACACCCACCACAGTGATAGGCGGATCATGGGTTAGAATTCCTTTGCCATCTAGCTAATCACGAGAGGTTTTCATGTTATATCTTCTCCTTGTGACGTAAATGCAGGTTAGTTCCAGCAAAAAGTCCTCAACAAAGCTAGTTTGTCATCCATGAGAGTTGGTTTCGAAATTACGTTGCTATTTCTTAATCCAGTCCTTAGCTAGATCAAACCCAGATGACCGTTCACCTACTGAAAGTTATGAACCAGCACAAAATTTCGAAATTATAAGGCTATGAAGTTGACAGTCATCAACTCAGAATTGGGTCAGCTGCTTAACGCTGTTTATAAAATAAAATAAAATATCAGCGTCGAAAGCAGTTCTGTGTTTCAGGAATGTAGAGAAGCTTGAAAAATAATAAAAAATTTCTTGCTTGAATCTTATGTGTACCAATAATTCTATTTGTTTTACAATATTTTTTATTTTTATTTTGAGCCAATGGGATGGTTGAGATTGTTAAGCGTACCAGTTCTTCTTTGATGTAAAATCTATAGATGATATTTATTAGCAGGTCATTAGTAGTCAGAATTGTTAAAAGGATATTTAATGTATTTAATATTATATCATTTAAATCTTATATTTAAATAGAAACATCCAATTAGTTACTTGTATTTTGAGCTGAATTAATTTTAATTATTTTAAAATATAATATTCTTCCTTTTTCTTTCCACCTCTAGTTGGATATGCAAGCCCTCCTTGATGAGCAAATGAAAAAGAAACTAAAAACTTACGAAGAGAAGGAAGAAAAACGTCCAAGTCGACAGGGGCAATCATTAAAACGTCCTGCTAATTCAAAGGGAAAACTTTTTAAACTATTCAGGTGATGGAACTCACCTAGGACAATCGAAATATTTGTTTTTTCAAATTCATTTTACTTTCAGGACTTGTCTCAATGTATGCAATCCTAAATACTAGTTTGTTTTAAATAGTTGTGTAAAATACTTTTTAGATTTTTATAAGCGTTGTTAGATCTCTCTTCAAAAAAATCAATCCTCTTGTTCCAGAAATTCATCATAGGCAAATTTATGATCTCTTGCTATGCTGCTGGTATTAGAGAATTCCACTTAACCTTTCACATGGCTTTCATGATGCCTGTTGAGCCCCCATTTCAGAACAAAAAATTGCATTTCTATTTTTGAGGAATTTTTGTCCTAAATTGCTTTAAAAATATTCACTAAGTCAATCGACCTATGACTTTTTCAAGCAGGGTGAGGTTAAGACCAAAATAAATAAAAGAAAAAAAAGAGCTTCTCATTGTTTTAAGATACTAAAAAGCAATTCAGATAATAGTAGTTTTTTGGCTAAGAGGTAAGGGGAAAAAAGTGAATTTTATTAATTTAAGAGTTTCAATGTTAGAAGGTTGTAAGTGACATTAAAAATATAATCTTTAGAAAGCTTACAAACTGCTAAAAAATATCTTTTTATTAAAAGGACCGTCTTTTTATGAACTGGCCACAACAAAAAATTAACTTCTATGCAAACAATTAAACCTAACAAGTTTCTAAACCTCGTTTGAACTCCCGTTAATCGAACTCTACCCCTAATTCTTCCTTGTTTACTGTGTGATTTTCCTTTTGAAATGTACATAGTAGCCTGATATGTGGGACTTAATATTCCAGAACTCCAAGTCACGAACTCCTTAGATGCTGACGTAACAGTTGAACTCCCCCTATATTTCTATACAATTTACACAAAGTAAACATTTTTGCGATTGAAAATAGAAATATAAATGTATATATATTAGATACTACGATCTTATTTGAAGAAGAAAAAAAAGCAATTTCCATAGACGACGCATAAGTTGGTTTCCTTAAAGTTTTATCTAACATCTAAATGCATTAAAGAAGAGGTTTCTCCAATCAGAATCTTGGGGTTTATCCATTGGAGCCGTAGTTTTACTTGCAGTTATATCATGAAAAACCCACGCAAAAATGGTCTGCCCCATCTTTTATTCGGAGATTCTGAAAGAGAATGGGTTGCAAGGACAATCTGTAACGTAATTGAACGTCATCCAAAAAATAAAATTTAATCTTGATTTGTTTTAATGGATGACACCATACGGACTATAGGGAATCTTTAGGATTTTCTTAATGAGTATTTTTCCCACTAACTGTGAGTACCCATTAACTTCAGAAAATAATCTTTTAATTGGAATCTCGACTTTTTATGGCTCTTTGTGAAAGAACGACTTCTACGTCTTAAAATTAATAAGAGAATATATTTTTAGCTATGAATTAATATAGAAAGACTCTTATGAGACATTCTATATTATATATACACATAGGTTTGCTGGAATAAGCTGTGTTGTTTGGCTGGAACAAAAGGGTTAAAATTCTTCCTGGTACAGTTCTACTCAAAAGCATATTTGTGATAAAAGTTGCCTATTGCCTACATCTCAAACACAGGGACCAATATATATATATATATTTAACGAATGGAGGGATTGTACATACATATGTTTGTTAACTACGTCATTCCTTGTATGTAATGTGTATATCGCATTGTATTGTTAAGGAATTTTTTTATTTATTTAATTTAGTTTTTTCTTAGTGCATATTTGTTTTAGTTGCAATACATTTCCATCCTTGTGTGCCTTAAGGTGCTTCATCAGCATACAAATTAACTTTGTTTCAAAATCCGGTGATAAGAAAAAGTATTGTTCCTTGCATTTCATTTCATTTATTGCTTTTAAGGAAATAGTTTTAAAATTGCATTTTAACAACTCTTAAGCAAATGAATCGTTTTAAAAAATAATTTTATCATTATACCGATCAACTTTACTCTTTTTTTTATCTATTTCTTTTCTTCTCTTTTAGTAAAATGAAATTTCCCTTCCCTCTGAAATGCAAAAATTGTAATTATTATAACTTTTTACCATTATCTTCTATAAAAAAGTATTGAATATAACATAAGAAGTTTTAATTATCAATGAGAAAATATATTAAAATAAGTTTAAATGGAATCGAAATTAATAATTACAATACTTTAAATTATGTAATAATATGTGTTATTTCTTAATTTACCTGTTGTTTAATGCCGTGAAGAAAATTCTAAGCTCAAATATTAAATGATAAATAATCATAACTTCTCAGCAATCTATATTCTCGTGCAATAAATTGATTTCTTTAATTAAAAAAAAATATTAATATTTAGTTTGGAAGTATATTACATATACTTATAAGGATTAAGTCTTCTCTCTTTTTAGTACATGGAAAGTTTAAATAGTTTAAACAAAAGGAAACTGCATTTTAAAGTGACCTTAAAATTCTCTTCAGTTGTAGATAAGTATGTGATTGTAACTTTTTTTTACTGATCAAAATCATGATATTCACAAACATCAGGTCGTATAAAAGCATAGCCAAACCGTAGAATCGTTTTAAATTTTAAAGTACGCAGTCTTTGACTAAGGTAACACAGTTCTATGACTAAATATATTTATCTCCTTTATCTTTGTTGCTCTTTGTTGTTTCCATTCAATTATTAAATTAAAGAAAACTTTGATTACAGAACACTGAAGTGTTTAAATTGCAGGTGTTAAAGTTCCCTTAACACCGGGATAACCTTGTTTGTATAAACTATCGTTTACATTGATTTTATGTTGTGTAAATGCTTGAAGTTGTTACCTAAATTTTAAATTAATTTATCTTTAAAAGTTTAAGGCAAAATTATACTTATGATTTTTCTGGTACATTATACAGGACAGGGTGTTATGCATTGATCTCCCTTTATCTATCTTTTTAAATCCTGTTAAAACTGAAGCCAGAGTAGGATTTTTTAGTGGGAGAAAATTAATAGAAAAGAGAACAAAATGAAATGATATCATAGTTAAAGGAACCACTAGTGAGAAAAGCGAGACAAAACCTGTTTTACTGCTTGATATAACTAAGAAGTGTTTTTAACAATTGCCTTGCACCACATCTTTGTGAATCAAACTGGTTTTGATGTTTTCAGTCTCGCCTTTCTCAGTAATGATTCAGTGCATTTGCATTTTGTTTTTATTTACTTTTTATATTAAGTTTTGCAAGAATTCTAAAATTAAATAAGTTGAGGAGAGACATCACGATACATCCTGTATAGTGAGATAATACGAAGAAAAATTCAAGTGTTATTTTCGTGAAATATGTGATGTTTTTTTTAAGAATTTTTTTAAAAAATATTTTTTAATCGTTACAATGCATGCATCTCATGAACACAAATCTTTATTGCTCTAAAATTTGAAAATCTTAAGAGTTGGGTAATGTATGTGTTAAAATTCACTCTTTGTTATAATCATCACTCAAAATATGTTACATTAGATATGTGTTATAAAAAAATAAAAACGTTGATGTGTTATAGAGAATGTGTTTTTCTTTGTTTAATTATTATTTTTCATTATTTCATTTAATAAGTGTCGAAAAATATTTAATTGTAAAGCATACAAATGTTTACATCACTTTAAACTGTATAATTTTTATTGACAGAATATAAAACTTGATAGAAACCGTTGGAATACTTTCTGAGTAATTAAGTTTTAAAAAATGCCATTATTTTAAAATTCAATTACTCAAGAACTATTCTTTAAATTTTGCTAAAATTTTGAATTTTGTCCCTTAAATTCCCATAGTAAAATGAAGTAAAAACTTTTATTCCTTTTAAAACTTTTTCGACGTTTTCAAATAAATTAATATAAACAATATTTTTGCATTTAATTATCATTACAATTAAATTTATTTGTAGATGA
Source organism: Parasteatoda lunata (assembly GCA_949128135.1). NCBI lineage: Eukaryota > Metazoa > Arthropoda > Arachnida > Araneae > Theridiidae > Parasteatoda > Parasteatoda lunata. Next base: position 96,271,066 of record OX421975.1, read on the forward strand.
ATTTATTATGGAACGAAATTTTTAATTTGCTTAAAAAAGGAACCCAAACTTTCTACAGCACTCCTGACTAATAAATCAAGACGATATTTTTCAGATTGCGACAACCCCCCCCCCCCCCCCCCACACACACACACATTTTAATTCATTGTAGAAATTCAAATCCGTCACAAAAAAAGGCATGTTTATTCAAATAAAGTACATTTTTTAGTCTGATTCTGAAACTTAATAATTAGCATATTTGAAATCACCCTCTTGAGCCATTATGGCCGGCGCTTTGTGAAAATTCGATCAGTATAACAATATGTATTCTGGGTGATATGTTTTCTTTTTTCGCCCTGTAATCTGATAATTATCGATGCACGATGAAAGCAAGAACACTCTGGATGACTTATTACCTATTGTTCGGATTCGCATGCATTAAGAATAAATAAATCGTGATCCAAATCTTAAATATACTAATTAATTGGTTTAAGTTTAAATTTATGAAATCGGGCACAAAACGTACTCTCTCTTAATAAAAATGCCTTCTTTTTTCGATGGCTATGGATTCTTGATCTTCAAAATGAGGAGGAAGACGTGACCTTGAAATTTTTATTCCAATAGTTTTGGCAGGAGATAGTCGATAAATAAATTTTTTTTTTGAGTATTTCCCTATATTTTGATAACTCCTTAAGTGAACTGAAAATTTCTCCTCACAATTATAAAACGAGTTTATCCAAACATACAAGTAATTCCAAGCAAAAAATAATTTTTAATAATTATTTACATATTTAATATGAGTTGTAATCCTTTTAAATTGTAAAGTATACAAATTTTTACACTAATTCAATTTTGTAATTTTATCGAAAATATTCGAATAGTTTATTCTGAGTAATCCAATTTTCGCATAATTTAATTCAGCGAAAGTTAAGGAAGAACTATATATAAATATATATATTTGAACCAATACTTAGTCTTATGTCTGAAGATAAGGACGAAGTCTAACTTTGCTTAAATTTCAGTTAGTTTTGGCGTCATAGGATAGGCTATGTACACTGCATATTCAGGTTTTTTTGATGTAAAAGTATAACTAATCGAAGTAAAATGAAAATTTTGTGCTGCCACGCACACTTAAGCAATTATGATTAAAATTGTAAAAAGAAAGTATGAAAAAGACATCTTCTTGTCCTTTTAATAAATTTTGAATTCAGAGTATTTTTAAATTTTATGTGTTGTAATGAAATGCACTTAAAGAATTCCGAAAAATTACCAAAAAATCGTATTTTTTTCCGACTGTAGAAAAAAGCATGGTTAAAGAAATTATATTTATTTTATTATTATTTCAGTAATAAAGAAATCTGTTAATATCTTTATATCAATGTGATATTTATATAAACTAATAATGAGAATTTTTTTATTATTAGCATTCTCCCTAGCTATCCACGGTGTGAAGCACGAAAAAAGCATTTTTTATAAATGATAATTTTATTGACTTAATGGGTTCTGAAAGATTTGCTCGATTTATATATCATTAGGGATTGTAACAAGGTTTCGAGACTTATTTTAGTTTTCTCGTTAATGATATGCATCAAAGCTATGCAAGTCACTTAAAATAGCTTGCGTTGGATACGCAAAATATTTTTTTTTTTTTCTAATTTTATTGAAAGATATGATTTTATTTTTAAGTTCAAGAATGTGTAGAGGGTATAGAGAAATGTATATAAAGAGTAATTTTTGATACATTTACATACACCAATTTACAATATCATACTTAAATTGTATATTCAGCACGAATTCGTGCTTCATGAATTTAATTAATCTAAATAATAATAAATTTAAAAATAAAATTTGAAAAGTTGTAACATAATTCTAAATTTTTTTTTAATATTTCACTTCAATAAATCACAAAATAAACTTCATCTTGCTCCACAAATGGTTTATTGCACTACAGTGAAACATCTAAGAAAAACCACTCTATATACCTTCTCTATTTACGACCATTATTACAGAGAGAGTTATTTCCATAGGTTTTTTGTTGAAGAAAACCTTTAGGAGAGGCCATCAAAACTTCTCCCAGCTATCAGGCAAACATCTGCACCAAATGCGAAAAAGGTCAGATAAAGAAACACGAAAAAATATCGAAGCAAAAAATATTAACAAAAAAAAAAAAATAATAATAATTAGATTAAAATGCATTCAAAATATTTGTAGGAGTCTCTTATTTAGAGAGCTCTTCTTGGGTATATGTGAAGGAGATCTACAACCTTATGTTGCAGTCAGAGTGAACTGAAGACGATGTGCTTTATTTTTAAAGTTGAAAATTAAATTAGAAAAAATAAAGTTATCTTTAAAAAAACTAAGCTTCTCGAACAAACCTCATCTCATTTTTTAAAGCTAATTAATTTTATGGCATAAAATTAAATGAAAACATAAACAAAAGCATAATTATTTATTTAAAAAATTTCTATTATTCATAATTGGTAGTTTTGTTTTTACACATAATTATATCAGTAAGGATTATTTATACTGACGTCAAATTTTATTCATTTATCTGGTTTTTCTGACACCAACACAAGAGGCTTTTCCACGCTAAAAAAAATAACACTGATTAAAGTTAAAATCGTTTGCGAAAAATTATGTACCTTCGATAGTATTTTTAAGTCAATGGACGAAACCTCTAAGAACGGTCAACCTCCATTAACGACCATTTTACCGTGGAACAGAGAGTGGTCGTTTCCGGGAGGTTTGACTGTAATTTATACAAGAAAATTAGTTTCATTCTACTTCAAGTTTTACCATAAAAAAATTATCTCTATCTCAATGTATACTTCAATTAAAAAGGTCAACATGTTTTGGAAAAGTGCGTTGTAATTGAAATTATTGAAAACATGTTGATGTTAATGACGTTCTTTTAGAGGTTGAATTTACAACGTTTTTAAAAAATTATGAAACTAAACACTAAACACCAGTGGTACCATTTGAAGAAATGTGCAAGTACTTGAAAAGTTTCAAAGGAATCTTAAGGAGCCAAGAGTACGTGGTATCGGTCCTCGCTAAAATAAATTATTCTAAGTAAAGTGCTAAGTAGAGCACAGCGGGCTACCAGAGCTGAGGTGTAATCCCCTGAGAAGATGATTAAAATAGTGATGGCATGTCTTCGGATAATCTTCTGGGATTTTTCCCAAACTGTCATCGCCAAAAGCATAATGCGCACATTAATGGGAATTCAGTAAAGTTCTACAACTGAGATCAAACTTATATCACTTTAGTGACTATTTTTACTGCCTGCAACTTTTTCGAATGCATTCTTCATGTTTGAAAATGGCTTTTATAAGGCCATATTTACAGAATGTGGACCAGTTTCTCCATTTCTCTCAGCGCCGATCGAAAGTGCACGAAATTTCTTGTGAGAAAATGCAATTTATGACGTCACGTTAAAAATGTCTATTATTTAGATCAATTATAAATTGATCTTTAGTCTTAAGGATAACAAAAAGAAGTAGCTGTACACGTCTCATCCAAAATTCATTAATTTTTAAAAATAAAAATAATCATAAATAAAAGATTTAACATCAAGTCTCTGAGGCAAATATATGTGTAACAATACTTAAAATTAATAAAAACAGCGAAGCAAGATTTCGTCCTCTTCTCCTATTAAAGAAGCAATTAGTTTTTTGCTTGAAAGAATAAATCGTATTGGAAAAATGCAAGTAAGTTATGGCAAATATGCGTTTAAAAATGTTCCAAAATATTAAAAGCATATTCATATTTAAAACGCTTGACATACCAGTTCAGTTTCCTGCAATAAAATTATGTGACATCTACTTGTTTATCTTAAAAATAAATACCAGTAAACGTAAGCATTCCTCTTCAGTCTTGGAGTATTAAATTTTATTTATTCTTTATTTTGCCTTTTTTGATTGTTGCTTTATTTTCTTTTAAAGATGTTGTTTTCACCTAGCTATAGTCATTTCATTTCAGAGTAAAGGATAAATTTTAATTGTCAATGTAATAATGCATTGCAGTGATCAAATAACTCAAAGTAATTCTCGAACCAAATACCTACTGAATGTTTATAGTTATTACATGGTATGTATTAGTAAGTAAAATGCATGTGTTAAATGCATCCAGTTTATTTTTTATTTAATTTTTTCCCATCATTCTATATTTTTTCTTTTTGTCCTACTCTTGAAATTATAATTTCTGCCTATTCTGATCGGCAAGCTATAAAATGTATTGAAACAAGACAGGGTATACAAACATTTTCACGTTCCTACACCCAGATACATCCTGAAACTTAGACTTTTTCAGTGACAAAGTATTAACTAGAGAGTTTTTGAAAATTTCTTGGCAGATCAAGTATATGTATACATATTCGTAAATTTATATTAAAAGACTGTGCTAAGATGCCAATAATACGACACCATTTACAGTACCTTAATTTGTTAAATAATAAATTTTTTACACTGGATTAGATTTAAATCTATATAAAATAGAATTTTAATGTTTTTTCAGGATTATTTAGCTCTTTGCATTTTTACTATCTCACTTATTTTTTACTGTCGCGATTGAAATCATTCAGAAAAAAGGATCATGGTTAAAAATAATGTATTTGAATCATCTGATTCTGTTTCATTGGTTTTTATACTGCTGTCATAGATTTTTTAACGAGATTCGGGCGAGGTTTAACACATTAATGCCAGCTGAGTGCTGGTTTTTATACTATATCTGTCATTGAAAAGTGGTAATCTATAAAGATAAAATCAAAGTTAAATTTTCTTATTTTAGCATTAATTTTTGAATTTTATTTTTCATTAATTTTTGAAGTTTATTTTAATTAACTATATGCTATAATCATGAGAAGACATATTTTCTGGAAAAATACTCAGATGATAATAGGCATCTAACTTCCACTTAATCTGCTTTATTGACGGAAGTAAGGTGTAATTGCATAATTCAGCAACAAGCGTGCTAGTCTGTATTTTAAAATTTCTTTTCTTTTTTTTTATTTAATGCTTGCGTAATCTTTCTTGTTGTTAACATTATCTGAACTGAATATCATTTTAATTAGTTGTGTGACATATCTTAGGGAAATTACTGTAATCGAATAAAAGTAGAAGATTCTCTTTTCTGTATTAAAACTGGCTCACCAATACTTTCCCTAAAACACAACTTATTTTCCTGAATTTGGGATATCATATTAATAGCATTTGGCGAAGTGGCATATGTTTAGCATGAGCCCTGCATTTTCTTTCTTACAATTTTAATCATCAAAAGCACTTCATGCAATGTGCTATTAGTGTTTGTTTGTTTTTTTTCCTTTTTCTCCTATTCACAAAAGTAGTTCTGAAAGTTTTCTGTTAAGTTGATTCTATTTGTAGTTAAAGCTGTCAAAAATTGTTGCATATCAAAAACTAATTCTTAATTACCTAACCACTACTTTTTCCCCTCTTTCCTTTTAGAATATCATCAAAAGTTTTTGGACGTGGTAAAAAGTGTAATGAAGGATGTGCAAATATTGATGGCACCATAATCATCTTTGATCGCAAGTTGGAAAACAAAATAAGTAAATAAACCAAAATTCTCTTGCTCTTCCAAGTTGATGTTCAATTTCCCATTCTTGTTTATATAAAGGGTATACTTATTAATAATGTCTGCATTTTAAAATATGGATATATGAGACAGCTTTGACCAAGTTCTTTTTTTCTTCGGTTACCAACATTGTTGCTATATTTGATAAAAATGCACTAAAACTATGACTAACTAACTGCATTCCTTTTCAGACTACTTTATATCTGTTATTTTTATTATTTTTTTTTAAAAAGTAATATTCATTGCGGCAGTTTTCTAATTTATGTTCTTGAAAATTGCAAGCAATTATTTTAAGCTTCGTAATATTTGATTAATAATATTACTCCACATTGAAGACAGTATGTTGAGTATCATTTTAATTATGTTTTAAACTTCATTTCTATTTTCCGTAGCAATTGTGTTATATTACACAGACTGATCATCTGCATTTCTCACTAATTTGTAAATGACATTTTATTTTTATTTAAGTACATTTAATTTTGAATAAATTCTTTTGACTCATTTTTATTTAATACTGAGAAAAACATTCATTGATGAACTTTAGAAAATTACTGTATGGTTGGTTAATATTCTATAAATTTTCAATTTATGTTTCTAACATCTTGATTTTAAAATTTAAAGAATAATTTCCTTTTAAGAATTTCAAGGTACTGACATATATCAATTGTTATATATTCTTATTATTGTATGATTTTATGTTGAAAAAGAAATTTTTTAAATATATAGTAATTTGATTCTTGGCTATGAAAATTTTTTTTTACATTTAACATGTCTGGAGAAACATCTATTATACCCAAACTTTCTATGAACCTCAGCTCTGTTGATAGTGAAGAGAAAGCTTACAATTATGATGACAGTGTTTTTTCAAAAGATCATTCAACTACTCTCAATCTTAAAGGTACAGAAAGCAAGCATTTAACTAATAATAATTTTGTACTCTATTGTAATATATGTAATAAAAGATTTGTAAATAAAAATAGCTTAACTAAACACACCTTACTTCATTCAAGTAAAAAGTCTTATTCTTGTAGTGTATGCAATAAGTGTTTTACTTATAAGAGTAATTTCAATAGACATTATCGTATTCATTCTATTACAAAACCTTATTCTTGTAGTTTATGTTATAAGAATTTTACTCATGAAAGTTATTTAATTAATCATATACGTTATCATTCTGGTGAAAAACCTTATTCTTGTAGCATATGTAATAGACATTTTTTTCGTGAAAGTAATTTAAATAACCATAAGCGTTCTCATTCTGGCGAAAAGCCTTATTCTTGCAGTATATGTAATATGAGTTTTTCTCAAAGAAATAATTTAAAAACTCATAATCGTATTCATTCTGGAGAAAAGCCCTATTCTTGTAGTACTTGTGACATGCGTTTTGCTCAAAAAAGTAATTTAAATGCACATATTCGTATTCATACTGGTGAAAAACCTTTTTCATGTAGTATATGTAACATGTGTTTTTTTCAAAAGAATGATTTAGTGAAGCACAACTTTATTCATAGTGGTGTAAAGCCTTATTCTTGTAGTATATGCAACAAATGTTTCACTCGAAATACAGATTTAAATCGACACACTCGTGTTCATTCTGGTGAAAAGCCTTATTCTTGTAGTGTATGTAATAAGAGTTTTACTCAAAAGTGTAGTTTAAATGTACATATTCTTATTCATACTGGAGAAAAGCCATATTCATGTGATATATGTAATATGTGTTTTGCAACTAAAAAGGAGTTAAATAGACATAATCTTGATCATTCTGGTGAAATGCCTTATTGTTGTAATATATGTAGTAAAAGATTTTTTCGAAAAAGTTCCTTAAATAGGCATAATTATATTCATTCTAGTAAAAAACCATATCCTTGTAGCATATGTAATAAAGGTTTTTCTCAAAAAAATAGTTTAAATGTACATAACCTTATTCATACTGGAGAAAAGCCGTATTCTTGTGATATATGTAACATGTGTTTTACGTATAAAAGGGAGTTAAATAGACATAATCTTGTACATTCTGGTGAAATGCCTTATTCTTGTAATATATGTAAGAAAAAATTTTCTGAAAAAAGTGATTTGAATTCACATAATTGCATTCATTCTTCATGAACATAAATAATGTGCATTATTAAATGTCTATAAAAAATACATTACCATTATTGCGCAATAAAAATTCTCATTCCTAGTAACTGTGATATGTGTATTACTTTAAAAAGTCTAACATTTAATTTGCAGTTAGATCTGTCAAAATCACATATCAGAAACACCCTGATTGTGTACCACTATTCAATTTACCTTATTTCCTTCTCTTTTCTTTTAGGATATCATCAAAATATTTTGTACACATTAAAAAATACTAAGGAAGGATACACAAATATTTATTACTTAAGGAGCTACTTTAATTTCAGGATGGAAAAAAAAAAAAAAAAATACAATTTTTAAAATTCTGCTACTCTTTAACATTATATGTATATTTCTATTTTTGACTTACATAAAGATAATATAAGAAAGTTTTTTTAAGTATAGATAGGGCCTAATAATGTGACCTTTATAAATATGACCTATAAACAGGCACCCCTAATAAATTTATATTGTATTAGAACTTCCCATGAAAGAATTCATTGAAATAACTGAAAAATCTTATTTTGTTTTTCAAACATCTAAAATGCAATACTTAATGTTCTTAATAATTAAGTTGATAGCAATTTAGGATTGAAATTATCTGAAAAAAAATTTAGTGCAGTTATTCTTCCATCTCTGTTCATTTTGAATAATGCCGAAAAATATACACATGGCTGATAATTGATGAACTGCATTTCTTATTACCTTCAAAATTTCTACCTTTATTTATTATACAGTAAAACCTTTTTTTGTGCGGTGGATAGGGACTGCATAAAAGAAATCGCTCCAAAAAAAAAATCGAAAATTTTATAAATTCTTACATGTAATAAACAAGTTTGTACGATATACTACCTAAAACTTTTTTTATGCGGTTGATAGGGACCGCATAAAAAAAGTCGGACTTAGAAAATACATCAATGATTTATGAAATAGATGAGAGAATGCTTTCAGTTGAATGAAATAATTAAATTAGACCTAAAGAAATTGTAAAAATATTTAATTCTTCATTGTACATATATACCTGGAGAAGTTTTCAAATTATACATTAAACAGTGGAATTGTCTGCCTTTTTACTTTCTTTTGGCTATAATTATTCATTTTAAGGGAGTACTTATGTTTAAAAATAAAATAAAAATCATTAAAACTACATATAAATAGAAACAAAAGAAACTAATTTATTTATCTTTAGTCTCACTATAAAATGAATCCTTAATCACGTGAATCGTGTATAAAACTCTGAATACGAAGCGTATACTGTTCTCGCGTCGAGCGACAGTATGTACGTAACTGACTCTGCCTTGTCAAGAGATAGTTTAAAATAAATGAACAGAGCATCGTGAAGTCCAGATACATCGTTGTCAAGGAGGCCACGTAATCAGAGTTCGTCCACAACATGTATATGTACATTGATAGTAAACATAAACTGGTGCTAACGTCGCTAAGATTCATATACCGCATAAAAAAGGACTGCACAAAAAGAAGTTTTACTGTACTATTTTATTCAATTTCATTAGTTTTTATTCAAGTTTCTTTGGAAAAAAAATATTTATTTGTGGTCTTCATGAAATTATAATATAAATATTTCATGGAAAATAGCAATAAATTTTATTAATGTTTTCTAATTTTAAATTTATTTTTCAAACACCTTGATTTCAAATTGAAGTTTTATATGAAAAATTCTATTCTAAATGTAACATAGAAACTATTGACAATACTATTTTGGCAGTGAACTGGACATTCTCTTTTCTTTATTACTTTTTAACTGATGAATTATTTGTTATATTTTAAGACACTGAAACTTAAATTAATTGTATATATATATATACTTAATTGCTTTGCTAAATAATATTTGTCAAAGATTTAATACAAAATGTGCTTCATTTGTATTCAAATAAATGAGAAAACATTATTGCAAAAATTCTTTCTCTAGTTACTCTGTAAAAGAGATTTTTTTCTCTCTCTCTCTCAATGTATACTATATTGTATATCAATTTGATTCTCGATTGTTAAAAACTTTTGTTTACTTGACATGTCTTATGAAATTTTTGTCTTGCTTTACTGTATATGTGTTTAGCTCAGAAAACTTATTTGAATGCACTTTATCATATTCATACAAGGGGGAAAGGCTTATTTATGTAATTACGATTTCACTCATGAAAGTTATTTAAAATCATAGAATCGTCTTGTTCATAGTGATTTTTTAAAAAAACCTTTTTCTTGTCGTAACAAGTGTTTTGTTGAAAAATGTAATTTAAATAAATATAATCTTCTTCATTCTGGTGAAAAGCCTTATTTCTGTAATATATGTAACATGTGTTTTACTTAAAAACCTGACTTTCATGTTCAATCTGGCAAAAAGTCTTTTTCTCTTAGTGCATTTAAATACTCTTATGGTAACCAAAATGGTAGAGTAAACAGAAAAATTACAAATACATTCTTTTACATGTAGATACTATCATAATTGTGTTTTAGTTATTATGATTATGTCAAATGTTGTAATACTAAAATTATCTTAACAAAGTCTTGAAAATGGACGGCTGTTTTTGAGCGCTTTGAATAAAGTTTTCTGTTCTAAGACTCCCGTGATCAAAAAAACTTGTGACTTTTCTAAAAATGGGATTTCACTAGCTGGCTTATATAAAGTTGAAGTTGTGCATAACTTTTTCAAATCAAAGTTAGAATTTTTAATTTCAAATAATCACTATACGAATATTTTGAGGTATTCTTGGTTTAAACCTTTGGGAATTTCAATGAAATAAAATTAGAATGGCAATTATTGGAGAAGTTGGTGAAAATATGATGATATTTCTGATAATAAATTGAGTTCATATATGGTTAATCAGGTATCGATTCCTATAAATTCGGATATTGCGCCTGTTTGATGTAAATCTAGAAGCGTGCCTTTAGCAATGCGAGGCCCAAAATCGAAGCTACCCAAGCAAAACTGTCAACACCGATTGTTCCAGAGATTAAACCGTCCGTAGTATGTTTGTGCGGAGATAATAAAATTACGTTAAACAAAGCAATGAGCGCACACCCTTATCCAATTTTAAATATTTAAAAGATCTGTTTAATTCCGGAGCGGTTTTACTTCCGATTGATAAAAAATTACCGATAACTTCAGCTTGTGATACATCTCCGCTTGGCGTATGAGCTGTCTTAAAAATTTTCATCATTTTATTTATGGACGTAATTTCACTATTATAACCGATCATCAGCCCCTGCTTCAATTTTTTCAAAAAATAACCCCACTAAAGAAATTTTGTCTCCGCATATGGTGACACGGTCTTTAATAGTAAATGCATATGATTATACTCTAATTCATAGACCAGGGGAAAAAATTTAAAATGCAGATTCTTTAAGTAGACTTCCAAAAGAAACTGATAAATTTGAGGTTCCTGCTCCTTCAGAGGTATTGTTTACCAAGTTTTTACAAGATTCTCCTCTTCAGGCAACAGAGATTGCAAAATTGACTTTGTGTGATTCAATTTTATCAAGAATACTAAATTGGGTTTAGGATGGCCAAATGAAAAACCCGATAAAAAATTTCAGATTTTTTTCTTGAAGCGTAACGAACTTTCTACCCATCGAAATGGCTTATTATGGGATAATAGAGTAGCCTGCATTGGGAAAATCACGTGTTCTCTAGGCTCTACATCAAGGACATTCAGGAATCGAAAGAATGTAAGCTCTCGTACGTTCATTTGTGTGGCGGCCAGACATGGACTATAATATAGAAGTGCATGTTCAAAGATCCCAGGCATGTCATGCCTCTCCTAAAGCTTCAGTGTATCCATGGGAGATTCCAGAGAAACCTTAGTCCCGTCTTCATATAGACTTTGCAGGTCCATTCCAGGGACAAGCATTTCTTATCATAGGAGATTGCGTGTCTAAGTGGATAGAAGTGTGTCATATCACTTCGACATCTGCCTCTGCAACAGTCGGTGTCCTCCGAGAAATCTTTGTTAGCCATGGAATACCTGAAGTCATCGTTTCTGATAACGGAGGCCAGTTTCGAACATCGGAGTATCAGACTTTATCAGAGAGGAATCTCATCCGAGGAGTTAAGATCGCTCCGAGACGTCCGTCCGGAAATGGTCAAGCTGAAAGAACAGTCCAGACCGTGAAATATTCCCTAAGATGTATCGTAAAAGGAAATAGGAAGAAACAACTAACCAAGTTCCTTCTTCAACAACATTGCACTCATACCATGACAATAGGTGCTAGTCCTACAGAACTGTTGATAGGGAGGAAGCTGAGAAATGTCTTAGATAGTCTCCAGCCAGATCTGACGGCTGAGAGAAAGTTGAGACAGGAGTAAGATACGTGTAAAAGTATGTTTCTTCATAGACCGTTCAGTGTCGACGATGCAGTCTTTGTGAGGAACTATGGACAGGGTCCAAAGTGGTTTCCAGCAACGGTAAATAAATCCACGGGTCCAGTTTCTTACCAAGCTGTTACAGCAAGTCGTGATATAGTAAAACGTCAAATATATCAAATGCGAAAGCGTATTCCTGATCGTTTAATCGTTCCTTCTGATCCTAGAGTAGCATCTCCCTCTGCTGAGTCCTGAGACTAAAGCCTGAGATCTTCAATGCCTAATAGTGCGAATTCTCGAAGTGCAGTAGTTGAGCATACAATCTCAAAACAAGAGTCTTCTTCTGTTCCAGTTCTAGAACAGACTTCAAGATCTTTGAGATCAAGACATACTATCGTCACGCCAAGCAGGTTCAAGGACTTTGTTTTACCCTAGGGCAAAGGAGAGTTGTAAGATCAGCCAACGTCACTTTCCGTCATTATTAACTAATCAATGACGACAGTCTATAGTTGCGGAACAGCGGTGCTGCTTCACCGATCCAGATAAATATAAAGACGTTACTTATAGATGGTCAGCTAATCTTTGATACTTAATGATAGCATGTTATTTGTTACGTTTGTTTATTAAATATATATACTAAGTTATCATGATTCATAATTAGAATACTTCGTCAAGAATGCACACAGTGTAAAACAAAGAGATTTTCTTTAAAAAAAAATATTTAAAAAAACAGGATTTTTGATTTAACGTTTGCAAACTTGCGTTTTTTTTTCTTCTTAATTAACACTTAACTTATTCAAGAACTAAGAGTTTGTACACGTTATTTAAGAACAAGGATTTGGAACCGGCTACTTGATAACTGATGTATCTTAACCAACATGATCAAAGGAGTAGTCAGGGAATTTGAGCCAATGTTCTAGTTCATTTACGTCACAATAGAGCTGCGCAATGGGCTATTGGCGACGGTCTGGGAAACATCCCTGAGGATGATCCGAAGACATGACATCACAATTTTAATCCTTTGCAGAGGGGATAGTACCCCTGCTTCGGTAGTCCGACGACCTGCTCACGAAGTCGAGCACTTTACGGTATAACAGTTTAACGAGGACCAATACCACACACCCTTGGTCCCTATGCAGACTAATCCAAGTGGTCACCCACCCGCACACTAACTGCTGCAGTGATCTTGACTTCTGCTGGGAACCGTGTCTTAACGATCAGTCCACTGCGGGACTTGAGCCAATAAGAAGGAATCGTCATAAGCAGAAGAAAACTTATTCCCATCTCCAGAAACGTTATCTTCCTACCTCAGCGAGCAAACAAAACTCGTTTCCCACTTGCTGAAGTTATGATAATCCCTCCATCAATAAGAATAGAGGAATCTTGTACTTCATCTTCTAAATATTTAAAAAACAGCAACAAAGAATTGCATTGCAACATGTCGCACGTGTTGCGAATGTGATCACAAAAGTGTGGCAGTTGGCGAGTGCTTGTTATAAAAACGCCATGGATTGTTGACTGTGTAAGATTAAGCATAGATGGCGATAGGGGTTAAAATTTGTCGTAAGACTTCCCGGTCACTACTCTTGATTGGATTTTACACTTAAACTTGAAAAAGGAAGGCCTTAAATATTATTTAATTGTAGTGTTTACAATATAACTCGTTCTTTCAATTTAAATTTCAAAGTGACAAACAACATTGAGTTTGGAAGATTCCGGAAGCATGCTATGCCCTTCTAAATGCTACCCAAAAAGTAACTAATGGCGATATTTAACACAGGTATTGGCGATCGAAATGGGCTGCAGGTGGCGGAGAGCAGAACTCTTTCCCTATGGCAACACTTCGCATGCTTTCCCCATTAGCCTGTGGAGAGTCATAGAGGTAGAAAGTACGTTAGTTTCTCTCTTGATTTTCATGTAGATTAAAATCTTTTAAGTTGGAAAACTATATGGATCTGAAAACTACATTAAACATAGTTCTAATGAAAAGTATCGCGGAAATTTTAAAAAATATTTTTATTAAATAAAAAGGGAAAATATCGTAGTACATTCCTAAACAACTGAAAAGAGGAAGAGAGGGAAGGACCAATGGCATGAAACCGGTCTCATTCGAGCATTGCGATCGCCAATAGCCAAATAAAGGATAATACTCAAAACATGGTGAACCTCACACTTTATTTGTATTGTGATATTAATTTTCTTCAATTTGTTTTAATTTCACAACCAGTTAGAATTTATAAATTACAGGAATTACCCTTATAAATGTTAAACCACGCGTAAATTTAAACATAAATCACATTAACAAAACTTCCTAGAATTTGCCTGTTCACACATCACCTCGTCGGCATAACATAAGCGGAGGGATACACCAAAAGTTTTCAAAATTTTTTTCCGGTTTTGTTGTTGTAGTTTATTTACGTTGCACTAGAGTTGAAAAATGGGCTATTGGCGACGGTCTGGAAGCATCCCTGAGGATGATCCGAAGTATCCGCACGTATCGATAGTATACCCTGCACGCGAAGTCGTGAAGAACAGTGTAGGGCTCAACCAACCTTAACAATAAAGTTTCCATTGGTTTCAACTAATAACTAAAGCCAATAGCAACTAACCATAAAACAATATATTGTTTTATGGTTATCAAACTATGTTAAATTACAAAAAATAATAAGGACGAGAGCTTAAACGAAAGTTTAAGTGACAAGTGAGTGGGGGGAACGGGGCTGTCGCTATTAGCGAAACTCAAAATCACCAACGGCGCCAACAAACAGTTTAACGAGAAAAAATACCGCACACCCTCGGTCACTACGCAGACTAATCCTAGTGGTCACCCACCCGCACACTGACCGCAACCAATGATGCTTAACTTAGACCCCTTTAGTGTTGCCAAAAGACAAATTATTATTCGCTTCCTTTTTCCAAATGCTATGTTTATGTGTTTTAGGGTAAACAAAAGTAGGCAACCGGAAATTTTGAAATTGTTGAAACAATAACAATCAGGAAACAATAACAATCGTAAATGCTGAAATTAATCAAGTTTGATAACATTAAAGAAGCTCGGTGGAAGCATGTTGAATTTGATGAAGAGCCACTGAGCTCATATAAATCTTGATTGTACTTTACTATACTCATACTACAATAAAGAATAATATCAACGTGAGTTATTGGTTCGTACTTTTGCAGGTTTCTGGTTGATTAAGAAGATAAATCTCGTAATGTAGGAAAGCTGGTCATTAGATGTTAGATATCTGTTTCTGAATTTCTAATCTAAGAATTCTCTTGTAATTTTATAAGATTAACCACTGACAATATTAAGATTCAATTTGACATTCTAAGATTGACATTGGTTGGGATATTTACAATAAAGCGTTTATATATGAAATATGGGTGAAGAAATTTACACAGATAAGTGTAATTTAGAGAAACAAACTCTTCATATTGAAGGGAAACCGAATTCATGTTTTATTTGTAATAAATTTTTCAGGAATAAAAGCAGTTTGAAGCATCACTATCTTGTTCATGCTGGAGAAAAACCTTATTCATGTAGTGTGTGTGATAAAGCATTCACACAAAAAGGTCATTTAAATGAACATTCTCTTATTCATACAGGTGAAAAACCCTATTCATGCAATGTATGTGATAAAACATTCTCACAGAAAGCTAATTTAAAAAAGCATGCACTTGTTCACACAGGGGAAAAACTTCATTCTTGCAGTGTATGTTCTAAAACATTCAAACAGAAAGTTACTTTAGAGAAACATTCTCTCATTCATACTGGAGAGAAGTCTTATTCATGTAATGTATGTAACAAAACATTCACACATAAATGTAATTTACAGAATCACTCATTTGTTCATACTGGAGAGAAACCCTATTCATGCAGTGTTTGCTCTAAATCTTTTGCACGTAAAGCTAATTTAAAGCAGCACCATCTTGTTCATAGTGGAGAAAAACCATATTCATGCAGTTTGTGCTATAAAACATTCTCACAGAAAGGTCATTTAAATAAACACTCTATTGCTCATAATGCAGACAAGCCTTATTCATGCAGTGAATATAATAAACCTCTCACTCAAGAAAGAAACCGACACCTCTTTGTTGATAGTGGCGATAAACCTCATTTATGCAGTATATGTAATAAATCTTTTAAACATAAATTTAATTTAAATAAACATTTTCTTGTTCATACTGGAGAAAAACCTTTTTCTTGTAATGTATGTGATAAAAATTTTTCACAGAAAGCTAATTTAAAGAAACACTATCTTGTTCATTCTGGAGAAAAGCCTTAATAACGTAGTTATGTGATAAAACTTTTGCACATTAAAAGTAAATTTTAATAAACTCTATTTTGTTTATACTTTAGATTGACCTTATTTATTTAGTCATACATATTCACAGAAAACTTACTTAATGGACATTTGTAATCATACTGGAATAAAATCTTCATACAGTGTATGTGGTAAATCCAACATGCATAATTTATTCTTATTCATAGTGGAGATAAAATATTCCCACATGGATAAATGAACATTTTATACCAGAGAAAAACCTTATTAGTGTAACGTAATATATATTTTGCAAAATTTTAGCTTAGATAAACTTTCTTTTTATCATAATTGAGGGAAGCCTTATATATACAATATATGTGATAAATCTTATGACTATAAATGCAGTTTTTATAAACATGTTCTTACTAAGGAGAAATCTTATAGATGTTTAGTACGGCTTTGAGGGGAACTCCTTCGGACTAAAAGTCTGGGACTGTCTGCTGCTATGATACAAGCGAGAGCACATTTCTAATGGGGGTGCAATGGAAGAATTAATGGGTTAATTGGTTTATGCATGCTGACTGATGCCAAGATTAAGACAAAACTATTATCCCCACACCCCTCTTTGAAGTGACTTTTCCTCATAACCATAGGAACTTCCACGATGCGAAACTGATGCCTGGAGGAGTTCAGCTGAAAGCCACACTATAGTGTGTTGTGTTAATACACTCAGACAGAAATCTCTTTAAATGCATACTCTTGTTTATAAAGAAGGGAAATCTTGTTTATGCAGTTTGTGTAATTCTCAGAGAATAAGGTAATTCATTAAAAAAATAAACACCTGAATATAGAAAAATTATATAAAAATGGAATATGTAATAAAATACATTATTTATAAGAAAGTTATACAGAAAAAAAGATTATTGATGTGTATGGGTTTTTAATCTTCAAGCAGGGTTTAGTATTATAGAAAAGTATTTATATATTGAGCTTTAAAAACATTAATATTAACATTATGATTTTATAGCCGGTAATTGTAGAAACCACTAGGGTAGTAATTATTTTATTAAATGCAAAAAGGAGTCAGGCCGAGCTTTTTAAACATGAGATGCCTAAATGTTGCTAATTAGATTGAGAAGAAAAGGCATTCGATTTTAGAAAGTGGTTTTACATCTTTCTGGACAATATTTAAAGACCATTAGACCTCACTAACGTAAGATAGATGAGTTTCTTATATCACTAAGAAGTCATCAGATTTTCTAAGATGATTAAATCAATATTATTACATTTATCGCAGAAAAGATTTTAACTTATTGTATGTCACATATAAACTCTAGGGAATAGATTTAATATGCATAATATATTGAACGTTATATATCTGGTTATAGGAATGTGTTAACCCTGGTCCGCCAAAGTTAAATATATATTCATTCTTCAGAGGTATGTTTAGAAGAAATTTGGATCCGTTAAGGTGACTTTTCACAAATATTGTATCTTTTATTTAAACCCTTCACAAACTTGTTTATTTTCATAATTAATGTTTTGTAAATCGAAAAAAAAAAAAAAAAAAGATGTGTCCAAAATAACCACAAAGTTTTTGTGAAGTTTCGCCTGTGCCCTTCTTTATATCTCATCTTTCCCCTCTGCCCACCATCCGTCCTTTCTTCTCTTCCAGACCATGAGGAAGCTGATGACATCAATGATTGGCACTCTGGGTTTGTCTACAGCAAGAGAGGAGAATAGTTAAGTGTTTCTCCAGATAAAAATTATTTTCGTCTCTTAAAAATTTGACTGACAACCAGGGTTTGCAAAAACCCAATCCGTCCAGGTTTTATTGAAAAAACCGGGAGGAAATTGGGTTTTATTTGAAAAAACCAGGGGAAAATTGGGTTTTTTCATTTAGTGCTCATAAACTTTAAAATTTTACTGTGTAAATATTTTTATTTATTAAATAGTGTTGTATAAGCTTAAAAATATAAATAAATCCAAAAAGCAAAATATATATATATAATTAAATTAAAATAAGTTTAAATAATGCACTATAACTAATACGTGTTTGAATCTTTATTGTTAAATACATAACGTTTCACAATTTTTATCTAAAGCACTATAAAATATAAATGCAACACTAATATAAAAGGAACAAGTTTATTAATCTTTTTGTTTTCCCACACCTCAATTTACTATATTTATTAAGTACATATATATTACTTATTACAAATTTATAATCAATAAATATTTATAAGCAGTAAAAAATAAAATTTCTTTTGACTTTTACCTTAAATAAAATTAAAATGGATTAAATATTTAATGGTCTTCCATGTTTTTATAATACGATTAATAGAAAGTGAAATTAAAATTATGTATAATTATAAAAATTATCAGTTACTTGTCCCATTTTTAAAATATTTATCCTTAGAAAAAAGACTGCATTTTTAGATAAATTTTAACTTTATAATTTCAAAAAACAAATTAATCTTAAAATAATAAAAAAACAAATATAAAAAGTTTTAACTTATTTTTTTAAAACCAGAAAATAAAACTTTAAATTTGTTAATTGTTGTTTAATGTATCACTTACTAGAAAAAAAAAATTCGTTTCTTTCTTTTTTTTTTTAAACATGATTAAAAGAAACAAAATAAATTATTTTAAAAGATCTCTTAAAAATAATATTTAAAAAATCTTAAAAATAATATTTTAACTTTTTTAATGGTGATAAACTTTCTCCAAATAGTTAAAAATTGTAAGCAGATGTTAAGAGTTAACTTTAAAAAAAAGGTCCATTTTTTTATTTATTATTATTATCATACAGCAGATTCAAAGTGTCTACATTTCTCTCTTTGATGGTGATACACTTTTACGAGTTTTGGAGCTTTATCTATTTTGTAGTTTACTCTACACAAAACCAAAAGTTGCTGGTGCTGAGTGTAAAGAAAAAAGAATTTGCAGAAATTCTGTGGAAGCTTGAATTTTTTTTTCTTTTGCGCCATAATTTTCCACTATTTTTTGATGAAAACTGTTGAATAACAATATCAAGCATCATTGATTTCGGAAATTTTGAATGCCATAACTCCTGGCAAAAATTCTGGATGATGCTTAGAAAGACAGTTTTCTGCTAATTGCTTTTGTTCATCATTTAAAAATTGTCCCCTTGTTTCGGGATCTAGGATGCATATGCTATTAAATGAGGTGGCTGAATAGCCTGATGAAATCTTTTTGCAAAATTTTTATGAGGTTCTAATTCATCACACGATAGCAAGTTAATTCATGTTTCAACAGCTTCTGAAATTGAAATGTTTTCTGACTGAAGCTTTTTTAAAGCAATTGATATCTGTTTTTCCAAATTGATAGTTCATTGGTAAAGCCCAACATTATTCGATATTTTGACATACTATTATTAGATTCATTTTGATGTTCGAGAGCAATATCATTTGGTAATTGGGGTATCAAACAGTTTTTTTTCATTTGCCCACCCATGTGCTTGATGCACATTTCTAAAATATTTGTTAACTTCCACGATGTGTCCAATGATAGTATTAGGTGATACTTCTTTTTCAACCAAATTTTAAAAAAACCACCAAGTGGGTCTTTTCAAGGTGGGCCCACTCAATAAAACCCAGGCGGGTTTTTTCAAAGTGGGCCCACTTGGCCAACCCTGCTGACAACGTTGGTTCTGTCACGTTCTATTTATTTCCTTTATTTCGCAAATTTATCTATCTCCCTATTATCTTATTTTATTTATGTTTTGTAGCTTAACTCCTTCGAAATCAAATATGAAATTTATAAATTACAAATACAGTATTCTCAAAACTTATTTTTACTTCTACTAGCATCATGTGTACATTCTTATACACATGATGAAATTTATAAATTACAAATGCAGTATTCTCAAAACTTATTTTTACTTCGACTAGCATCATATGTACATTCTTATAAATATTATACCAATAATAATTTTTGTTTTCTTTTCTAAATAAATATATTTTTAATTTATATTTACTCATAAAATTATTTAGTATAATATTATTTTTAATAAAAAATAATTTTATATCAATTTTTTAAATAAAATGTTATAAATTTACTTAATGTGTAACACATTCTAAGTTTTCTTTTAAAATATATCAATTGAAATTATTAAAAATGTAAATGATTTTGTTTTCAATATTTGTCTAAAATAAATTTTCGGCATTTGAGCAGTATAAGCTAAATACAGAATATTTCTATGTTGCATCTCTAGTTTTGTAGCATCAATTTTATTTTTTAAAATTTAATTTCTATTATAATTATTATTTTTCAGTCATAAGTATATTCTTGTATCTATAAGTATAATCTTGTATCTATTTAGTATAAGTATAATCTTGTAAAAATTCCTTGAAAGCTATTTTTGCAATTTTCGCAATGACAGGATCCTATTTGTACAAATTCATCAAAGTAGGATCCTGTTTGAAACAATCTGATTTAGCTCTAATTTTACACAAATTATAAGTAGTTTTTTCACAGTTTGAAAAAAACAGGACCTTTCACCAGAGCCGTTTTTATGTTTATAGAGGCCCTTTATAAGTAAATTTAGAGAAAAATTTTAATTTTGAATAATTTTTAAAAATATTTTATTTTAAGAGTAAAAAACATATAAATTAATTATCAAAGCTTATATACATTATTTTTTATCGAAAATTTAAGGTTACAATACTTTTCGCGTTTTTTGAGAAGCGAATCTTTTATCACATCATCAAAATCAATTCCCTGTAAGACATTCATTTTTCTTTGCAGCTTTAAATCTGTAAGACTTAGAAACATCAAATTAGGAAGGTGTGTAGATATTTCCTACAAGGAGTTAGAAAGAATACAAGAAAATACAGTTTGATTATTAGTTTTTTTTTTCTTTATATATAATCGCCGTTGAAAAACTGACTCAATTTTGAGCCAATGTTTAACTATGTAGCCTTGAAATTTTAAAACCAATCCAGAAGACAAGGAAACTCCTGGATCAGTACCCAGAGGTATTGAATTTTTATGAGAACTTGGAGGAGTTTATGACCCAGACAGATTTAACATGCACAAGTCACCATTTTATACATGGGTATTATTCGGCCGGCTGAATTCGAACTCCCATTCTCACGAACAGGAGTCCATAGTCCTACCAACAAAGCTATCGTAGCCAAATTATTATAACAGTCATTGAACAGCCCATCCAATTTCGAGTTTACGACTACTAATGTTCAACTCCGTAGCCTTGTCATTTTGAACGAAATCCATCATACAAGAGAACTCCAGGATCAAGTATTGAAAGAAATTTTTGCCTTCATGGAGGACGTTTTGATAGAACTAACCCGCATTTGCGTTACATAGAGAGGAAGAACAAGTGTACCTCCAACGGTTAGCCTGACGGCAAAGGGATTCTAACCCATGATCTGTCTACCACTGAGGATATTTCACGTCAGTGCTGTGGTCGGTAAAAGCCGGGTGTGGAATTCATATCGACTAGCCATCACTGGGATTCGAACTCGGTTCACCTCATTCGGAGGGGAATGCTCTATCCCTTGAGTCCATCTTCATTGAGTAATAACTCTGCCGCAGGTACCAATTTTCCAATTTTATTGATTGGTACCAATTTTATTGATTTGCCTAAATTTAGTCACCTTCAAAATATAAACGGTAATTCAATCGTAATTTTTGTAGAAAAAATGGAAATAAACCGTTTTTCCTTTTAATCTACAATTAATGTAGAAGCAACCACGAGGGTTAGTGAGCAAAATGAACAGGGAGCGGAGCCTTCTAGTTTTTTAAATAATTGTTAAATTATTAGTTTTTAACATGCATACTTTAAAAATATAAGAAAAGCATTTTTCAGTAATAAGAAATAATTAAAAACTGTCATCAGCTGGAATAGAACCCACAATCTCACAGTTTGTATTAGATTTCAATCATCAGCCCCAAATATACACACCTGCCTTGCGGATATTTTATTTATTTTTTTAAATTTAATAAATTAAGTAATTTGGATACTTGAAAAATGCTTTCCAAATTACCATTTTTAACGTTTATAACAACTATCTTCAGTTCATTTAGAAGTAAACCATAATTCGGCTTATCTTATTCATTTTCAGCTTATGTATATACACCAAAAAAAATTCAAAATTTAACTGTCGAATATAAAACCTTATTTAAGATTGATAATGATAAAGCGATGAAAAATCTATACGTTCCTCTAATTAAATATTTTAAAAATAGTCTGTGTTTAGGTTATAATGTTCGTAAAACTTTAATCGTAATGTCGGGGTTCCGCCTATAGAAAACATTTAATATATCAATGGAACACACTAAATCTTTATATCAATTAGTAATTAGTTTTAGAATTACAATTATGGAATAATTATTTTTATTATAGAATGAAGGCTTTTGGAAGACAAATATTTGTTAATATTTAATCAAAGAAAAAACATAACCCATATTGAAATCTAACGAATGGCCCCTGATAAATTTTGTAACAAAAAAATTTATTGATTTCCGGATTTTGGAAACACCTTCCAGTTTTACTATTCAACAAATTGTTTTCGATGTCTTTCATCCCACCTGTCTCTTTAGTGATTCAGCATATTTTGATATCATTTTTGTTTCGTTCTTACTTAATATTAATTTGTTTGCGACAATTATTTTTTACTACATTTTTGCGAGAAGTTTGGAAATATAATATTGAGGGCATTAACTGATTTTTTTTTTTTTGTATGCTTCTTTTACTTAGATCATCCACACCCACAAGCAACTGTCTGCTCTAAATATTGCGACAATATAAAATGAGATAGCCAAACAAAACGTATCGAGTTCATGTTCAAAAGTATTAATTGTTTTTTGAATTGACAATTTCAGTCATCTTTTAGGTATTTAAAACTGCAGCATATCACATAAAAGTATTAAATATATCATTTTTACAATAAGTAAAATAAAAAAGAATTCTGATCCTTAGGAACAAATATTAAATAGTCTCATGATGGAGCATAATTACTTTTTAAACAAATAAATTGTTTTTTTTTTTACCTTTTAAACTAAAAATTTGCTTATTTTTAAATAATTTATTAATACTCAAATTGTTTAAAAGATGATATGACAACGAATTTTTTTATTTTATTCAGTCATTTATTTATATTTTTCATTTTTTTTATTTATTTTTATTTTATTAAATTAAATGCACGCGTTTAAAATAAAAACAAAGCTGTCAAAATTTCATATATAGTTTCGATTTACAATCTTAAGAAATTGTTTCAACTTTGATTTGGAAATTTAAAAGCCTTATTAATTATGAAATTGAGAAGTCTTATTAACTTTAAACACATAATAACAGCAAAAATCAAGGAGTTAAAAATAGAAACAAATATGATCAATAAACAATAAAATCATAAGCTAACTAAATAAATTAATTTTGTGTACGAAATATAATATTACAAATTAAACATTACATATTTCATATTTAGGGGAAACATGGAAAATTTGCTCATACAGGAGTTTTAAAAAAAAATTTTCTCATGTTTAAACATTTGTTTAGCTGCTGATCATTTGATTTCAATGCTCTATTAAACCAGACAAAGAGAGAATTGAATAGTTGCCCAGCATTTAAATAAACAAACAAAAAAATCTCAATGCATACATAAAAAATTGCGCAAACCTTTCACGTTTTTCCTAACCATTTACAAAATTGATATAATAAAATAATTTGCTTACCTCCAACGTGAAAGATCTATGTCTTCTTAATATCCTACAAAAATTTGATATAGAAATTCCTAGTTCACGGATTCTTTTACGATTAATTTGAAAAATAACAAAATAAAATCAACTACAATAATTAAGTAAATTAAACAATTAACCTAGTTGAAACATTTAGGACGATTAAAGGAAGAAAAAAAGCTTTTATAATAAATTAGAAAAATATCTAAATTTTGTAAGAAAGAAAATGTAGAAATGAACGAGGCCCAATTTAAAGGCACTATGGAAATCTCAAGACAGAGACCCAAAGAAGACCCCCTATTTACAGCCCTAGTAATTTTTTTTTTACTAGAAATTAATGACCAGAAATCAGACAAAAGGGTGTTTCTATGGATATCTGATATTTCCGAAGTTAGGAAAAAAGAGCTCCAAGGCAATATAAAGAAGCTAAGAGCATTTTCTCACAGTGTAAAGTGAGGGGGCTATTTGACAACTCTGTGGGTGGTAGCTACGAAAGTGGGGATATTTTCATCAGTAGAAAAGCGTTTTATTGCTCTTTTGGTGACGAGTTACAGTTATTTTATATTTGTAAACGCTTCGATTAGATTTTCAAAAGCGTCCGACAATGTAAGAAAGAAAAAAAATATACATATTATGGGCTTCAGAGGGCCCCAGCTCTGAATAAAACTTTAAAAAAGAAGAAAAAAGTGGGATCTAGGGGTCCTCTTAAGTTATAAATAATAAATGAGTTGGAATTTTAAAAAAAACCTTTAATGCAATTAGATTTTTCGGGAGCCCCATCAAAACTCGGAGCCCTGGGCCAGGGCCCATCCTTAGAAACGGCTCTGCCTTTCTCAAAATGCCTGGTCAGACACCTGTTCCTATATAGATATTCTTAACTTTGCCCAGACCAGGGTTAACACATTTTGATATCCCTACAACTAAACGCATATAACCAACACCTCCTAGAAAAGAGTAGGCCTCAGCACGGGTTACCATAAATATCCTTTAGTAGTCCTAACGTAATGACATATTTCGTATTTTCAACCACTGCGCAGTTAACTTCGTCACATCGGACTACTAAATTGATCCGTGCTGAGGCCTTCCTTCTTCTAGGAGGTATTGATATAACATGCGTGAATGCGTAAACGCTATTTACGGAAAATTTGTAACCTTCACCTATTTTTTTTTACCATAACTGAGAAAGGAAAAAAAAAAAAAAAAACTGCTTCTTCAGAGAAAGTTTGTCTATTTCGAAATACAGAGGAAGAAAAGGTTCATAATTACTCTTTTTCCCGACGAATCTGGACGCGATTTAAAAATTACATTCACATAGTTTAAAATAATATGGCGATTCTTCTTTACGTGATTTACGATTGTGTTCCTTATATACGTGATTTAAAAGCCGCTGTTATAATTTCTGTTCAAGTGACTTAAAAATTATACATCGGAATTCGTATTCGTGTAATTTTAAAATAAAATATTCATTATCACGCAATTTTAAAATCAAACATCAAGATTCGTATTAGCGTGATTTTAAAACCAAGTATTGAGATTCTTATTCACGCGATTTTAAAAATAAATGTCGAAATTAGTGTTCGCGTGATTTAAAAATCACACATTGAGATTCATATACATACAATTTAAATAAAGAAAGTTGCAGCAATATTAAAAAAATTTTTAAACGTTGATAGCATTCTGTGGATAAATACTTCAGCTATACATTTTTTTTTTCTTGCTGAAATTT
Source organism: Parasteatoda lunata (assembly GCA_949128135.1). NCBI lineage: Eukaryota > Metazoa > Arthropoda > Arachnida > Araneae > Theridiidae > Parasteatoda > Parasteatoda lunata. The sequence goes on from OX421975.1 coordinate 96,296,783, forward strand.
CAGATAATTTTTCAATTATTTCATAAGTTTTTTCGCACATAATAGTTTTAGATTTCTATTTTTAGGTTTTTTACTAAACTCATCCCTGTGGAATGAATCAATATCAAGTTCTATAAAAATGGAACGATTTTTGAAAAAATCGGGGATTTTCAAACAAATTTTGCCAAAATGAGGAGGCGACAAAAGGGTTAATACTAGTTAGAGAGTTAATTAAGGTATACCGAAAGTTTTTTCTTTCGTGATTTTGTGTATTTATTTTATCTAAGTCTGCCTATAACTAAAATGGAATAAAATGTACAGTGCGCAAAAAAAGAAAGAAGAAATAACCACCCTAAATAACGTTTGATCTTAGGATCGGATCGTTACGTTCTATGACTCAACCGTAATGGTTCGAAAGTATGACCTCAATGCTAATTAACTAGAGCAGACAATAGTTTAAGTTGCAAAATCAGACACAAAAACGTACTTTCCCTAAATATACATACCTATTTCTGACCCCCAAAATTTAGTGGGTAGCCACAATCTGGAAAGTATGATCTCCATTTTTACGTTCAGGAGAGTGATCCAAAGTTTGAACCCCTTAATGTTAATTTTACTTTTTACGTATTTGGCCCTATCTCGTGAACTTTTAAAGTGAATTGAAAAATTTTGCAATTATAAAATTTGTTTGTCCAAAGGTAATTCCATGCAAAAAATAAATTTTAGTAAATATTTATATTATTTTATAAAATAAGAGTCGAAAATTGTTTTAATTGTAAGGTATACAGTTTCTTTCATCATTTTAAAGTATGTAATTTTACTTGGCAAAATACAAAATTTGAACTAAATCGGTTAAATAAACTCATGTTTGAGAAAATTGCAACACCACGAAGGAATCCTCATAATTGAATAAAATTTAATACACAATTGAGTGGTAGTGGTACAAATAAATTATTAAACTTTCAAAGCAAACAAACAAACAATAACAAGATATCGAAATCAGTATTTTGTGTAGCCACCACGCGCCGCAATAAGTGCGGCTACACGACGTGGCATGGAGTCAAGCAAATTTTGGATGTCTGTCTGAGGAAGAGCATTCCATATTGTTTGTATGCGTACCCAAAGATAATCTGTATCTGAACTGATAGTGAAAGTAAACAAAGCGGCGTGCTATTTGGCGCAATACCGGTGTCTGCCTGGCGCTGGAATAATGACAAATAGCGCCAATCTGTCAAGCAAAAACTCTGATTTCTTAGAGGGTTTTATTTTATTTTATAACCGTCGTTGAACAGCCGACCCAACTTAATGGGTTTACGGCTACTAATGTTCAACTCCGTAGCCTTGTAATTTTGAACCCAATCCAGAAGACAAGGGAACTCCTGGATCAAGTATTGGGAGAAATTTGCCTTCGTGGAGGACTTTTTTATGGAGCTAGCCCGCATTTGCGTTACATGGAGAGGAAGACCACGAGAACCTCCCACGGTTAGCCTGACGGCAAGGGGACTCTAACCCATGATCCGTCTACCACTGAGGATATTTCACGTCAGCACTGTGGTCAGTGCAAGCCGGATGCGGAATTCGTATCGACTGGGATTCGAACCCGGTTCGCCTCATTGGAAGGCGAACGCTCTATCCCCTGAGCCATCGCGGCTCTTCTTAGAGGGTTGTTTGTTTCGCCGTGGTGTCTTTTTGCAAGTGTTTCATGGGCAATATGGAAAATAAAGTGATGGATTTAAGTCCTCCTAAAAACGGCAGAAGAAATCTTACATAAATAAAGCTGAGAAGGAAATAATATTGAACATTTATAAAACAGAAGTGCATTCAAAACCAGATGGTTCCAATCATTGATGTGGCTGACCATGCGGCTTCTGCATCGGGAGTTAGCACAGCTTCTGTTTTCAGAATTATTAAAAAATATAAAAGGGATGGAATATTACATTCACCGGAGAGGACTAAACCTCGTAAAACTTTTTCGGGATAACATTGACGATTTCGACAAAAATGCTGTAAAAAGAAAAGTTCATGATTTTTTTTCGCTGTGAACCTATTGAATTTCGAGGTTTATAAACTGCTTCTTTTTAGGTTAAGTGAGTACATTTTTCTTAACAAAAGATTTTGTGAGGCATATAAAAAAGTTCCAAGTTTCTTTTAGTGTAATTATTTTCGTAATACTTCTCTTAGAAAAATAAAGATAACAGTTTAAAAATACAAATAAATGCAATTCCTTCAAATATGTTTTTAAATCAATCGGTGAAACATAAAAATATTTTAAATATTATATAATTTTTAATAAATTTTAAAAAAAAATTGTTATCATGAAAATAAAGAGCATTTTTTAACATATTATTTCAATTCTATACGATTTTTATGATGGAATTATGAAAGTTTTATTTTGCATAGATATTTATGTAAAATATATTAAAACTAATTTAATTTAAACTTTAAAAAAAAATACATTAAAACTATTCTCAAAATAAAATTATGTGTTTACTGAAACAAAGAAACGTATTTTCATGTAAATATTTTAATTTTGCACCTTCTTATTTAATTTTAAGGTATCAAGAACAGAATATCGTTTTCGTTTTTCTGTAAAAGCGCGAAAGCGTGTCTTTCGCGAAAGCTCTGTCGATTCAAACGAAATCGCCCATTCAGAGAAAAAAACCGTTGAAGTGGCAAACGTTGGCGATCAAACAGTAACCCTTATGTTTACTTCCACTATCAGTTCTCGTTGAACAGACTTTGGAAGCAACAGGACGAGGATCACGAGCGAGACGCCGATCAACGAAATCCCATGCACACACGCAACATAACCGGGGAATACGCAGTCTTTGCAATATGAGGGCGAGCATTGTCCTATTGAAATACAGCGCCTGGCGAGCTTGGGACTGTAGAACTTCACTGATGTACTGGTTGCTGTTCAGATTACTCACAGTTTGTAGCAACTGAGATCATCCATGATATGCTATGGCACCCCAGACCATAACTCCGGATGTTCGTCCACTGGCATAGCGTCTGACACGAATGCGGCCATCATGGTACCACAAATTAAAGCGGATTTCGTCAGAAAACACGACACGCCGCCAATCAGCATGCCAGTCTCTATGCTGATTGGCCCACTGTAGCCGCAGGCGGCGATGGTTTAGTGTGCGGGGGACCCTGTATAAAGGAGTCCTTGCGCGTAGTCCACACTGCAGCAGACGTCTACGAATTGATGAAACACCTGTAGCTATTGACCACTGTGCTGCCAGTTGTCTAGAGGGAGCCGTACGGTCCGTCAGCGCCATGCGGACCAGGTGTCTATCATCGCGAGCTGGCGTGACATTTCGGGGTCCACTCCCGGATTTCCGACACTCGTCCGTTCACTGCTTCCAAACACGCATCACTGTGCTGCTGTTACGCTGCAAACGAGCGGTTACTGCACGATAAAACAATCCAGCTTCACGAATGCCGATGATTCTCCTCCGTTCAAACTCTGTGAGTTGTTGAAATCTCGCTCTCTTTCGTCGAAGAGGCATAAGTAACGACTGAGCTAACGTTTACCACTAAGAGATCCATACACGCCTCGCTACAGCGGTCTATTTCTTTATTTATTTATTGTTTATTGAAATTACATACATTTGCTGACTTGTGTGCTCAATATAGGCTTATAAGTCATTGTCAAGTAGAAAATACAGATAGAACAATTCAGAGAAAGAGATCACAAAGAATACATCTAGGGTTACGGCGGGATTCGAACCCGCTACCTCCACGCTTAACAGAGCGTTGCGGTCTATTTCTTCGGATCCATTCGCCGTTCAGAGGGCGCTGCTCAGCACACGCATGCGCTACGGGTCTGAAATTCTAATCATTTGCTAATGATGCTCTATTTTGCATTTCCTGAAAATTTCAGCTCACTCGCGTAAGTCCTTCATGGTGTTGCAATTTTCACAAACATGAGTTTAGTTCCTGAGAAATCGGATATTAAAAAACTCGTATATTTCTCAGGAACTATTTGATAGAATTCGATAAAATTACATAATTCCAAATGTTACTTTAAAATAAAAAATTTTATGCTTTTCAATTCAAAGTTTTTTCGACTATTATTCAATGAAATTATTATTTTTCTTACTAAAATTTATTTTTTGCGTGAAATTATGTGTGGATAAAAATTTTTTATAACTGAGTGCAAAAGTTTTTCAATTCGTTTAAAAAGTTCTCTTGATATGATGGCGAAACACGCAAAAAGTAAAATTAATATTACGGTTTCCAAATTTTGGATCGCTCTCCTGTTCAAACTATAGAGACCATGTTTCTCAAATTGTGGCTGCCCCTTTATTTTGGGGGGTCAGATATCCGAATCCACCGAAAAAAGGGTATGTTTATTCAGATACGGTACGTTTTTGTGTCTGATTTCGTACTGTCTCCACTAATTTATTAGCATATTTGAGATCACCTAGGGTACCAAGTTTGAATCTTAGAACGTGAAGAACCTAGATCAGAAGTTATTCAAGGTGGTTCGTTCGTTTTTTTTTTCGGGGGTTGGGACGCTGTACATGCAATTATTAAAACTTACTCTTGGCAGCCTAGCAACAAGACAGTAGACTTTCACTGAGAATGAAAGTAAAAGATTTTACTTTTTTTCTCCATGAATCCTTTTCCTTATCTGACAATCAACTGTTCGAGAATGCTTCACTTTATTTAATTATGGATGGTTGACTGAAGGTAAACAATAACTAACTTCCAAAAACCAGAAGAAATTTAGAAAATATTCGGTGTGTCTGTCCGCTTTTGTTATGCTAACGAGGGGATGTGGGAACAGACTTAATGTTATAGTAAGTTTTATTATTGTGATTATTTATCAAAATATCCCGTTTTAGATTAATTTTATTTTTGACGAGCAAAATTTTATATAAATATTTTTCATTTTCTTTCTATTTTGCCTTTAAAATATTTCACAATGTTATCTTCTTTTTAGAGAAATATAAATATTTTGAAATTTTAAATAGAAATTCAGAGAAAAAGATTCTTCCTTTTTGAAAAGTTTAAAGTTTATTGTCTGCATCCCACAAGATCATGATGAAAGGCGCACCTAGGGTACCAAATTTTTAGATTTATATAGTTAATTTATCTATACATGTATATAGGTAAAGAATTTTACGTTATCTTGGTCTATTGTTTCTCGGCCTTTTGGCTAGGATCCAAGTTAGTGGTGTATGTGTTACTTTGGTCGAAAGCGAGTCCATTTTTTCAGATCTATTTGTTACTCATTATTTTCTGAAAACTGAGAAAAAAATTCAATAAACAACATTTTTTTTTTTAAGGTTTGATATGGATGGTATTATATACACTCGGGTGCCCTGCTAGCTCTCTACTGTGCTTATACTTCTGGGTTATTGTTTCCAGTTTATTTTGACGCCATTTGCCTCACAAAGTTATTGTGTTTTGAGATGTATTTCTTGTATATGTGCATTTGTTGCCAGACTTTTTATTTGTGCTTAAAAAAGAAAAGAAGAAAAAAAAAAAAAAAAAACGTTACGATACAAGAATCGTTATTTGAAGATTTATCATTTCATGACGTAAGAATCGTCAATTGAAAAAAATTCGTTATAAAACATTTTTTACCTTGTCAGCAATATACCAACTTAAAAATTTAAACCTAAATGATAATTTGTAAAATGAATTTAATCTGGCTGCTCGAATAATATGTTAACACTAACGTATGATGGTGCACGTTTCGGAATAAGAGGAAACAGTAATAAACAACTAAAAAGAGGCCAAATCGGGACTACCCAAAAAGCGAGTTCTTCTTAAATCTAGCAAACATGTGACCTTTTTTTACAATACATCTATAAATAATTAAAACAAATATTCACTTCAAGCTCAGCAGAATCATTTAATATTATTATTTTGAAATATCGCTGATTTGAGCTCAGAAATTATCTAATTTATTTCTTTTGTTAAAAACAAAATTATCTGTTTGAAAATATCACCACGTAGAAAAAGTTGTAGCAAGTAGCTATTTACTTTCTAACCGGATGTGGAACAGGTTACGAGCTCGAGATTGTTTTTGTTTACATTTATATTGAAAATACCATACATTACAACTAATATAGAAAAGAAAATAAACATTGAAGCACTAAAACCACATATGCGAGGGTAAATATATTTTATTTCTCGGTAACACTCACACTTCATTCGTAAAAATTGCATATGTGAATTCGAGCAGTGTATGAGAATCTGATTGGCTAGCTTTTTGCCCCTAATTGTATTTCACAAATCAAGTCACACGCTAATATTTTGCATGCTGTGTTGATGCCCCTTAATTTGCATTTGTTAATTAGTACCCATTCGCAGCGCTCGATTACGCTATCTGGGCAGAAGACTGGTTCCATGGCTTGACCCTTCCCCTCTCTTTTCAGTTGTTTAGAGATGTATCACGATATTTTCCCTTTTTTAATATTTTCCGTACTTAATTATCACAAATATTTCTGAAATTTCCATGATACTTTATTTTGGAGCTATGTTCAATGGATTTTTCAGTTCCATATAGCTCTCTGACTTGAAAGTTTTTAATCTATTTGAAAATCAAGACAGAAACTAACGTACTTCCTTCTCTCTACACGAGAAGGGTGAAAGGAAGCTCCGTTGCCATGGATGGTGTTTTCTACACTAGGGAACGCTGCAAGCTCCATTCCGCCTAGACTTTTGGGTTACTGTTTCCGTTATATTTTAAAACCATTTGGCATCATTGTGTTTTGAGATTCTTGCAAACGTGGTATTTGATTACTTATTACTTGTGTTTACAATGCTAACAATACTCGAGCTTACAATTCTAAAAGTGTTAACACGGCTTGCAACAAGAACTAACAGTAATAAACAAATGGAAAGAGGCCAAACCAGGAATCAAAATCTAGCAACCATGTCACCTTTTTTTATCAATAAATCTATAAATAACTAAAACAAATTTTCACTTTAAATTCACCAGAATTACCGAACAACAATAATATCTTATGAAATAGGGTAAATTTGATCTCAGAAATTATATAATTTACTTCTTTTAATGAAAACAAAATTACTTGCTTGAAAATATCGCATCGCAAAATAACATATAGTAAGCAGCTACAAAGTTTCTAACCGGAACCAGAGCTGGTATGGAGCTGGAGATTGTTATTGTTTACATTGATATTGAAAACACCATCCATAGGTGAAGAGTTCTGCTGTACGCCACCTGCAGTCCATTCCGTCTTGATAGGGTCCCGCAGTGGACTGATCGTTAAGACACGGTTCCCAGCAGATCACCGAAGTCAAGCATCACTGGCTGCGGTCAGTGTGCGGGTGGGTCACCACTTGGACCAGTTTGCGTAGGGACCGAGGGTGTGCGGTATTGGTCCTCGTTAAACTGTGCTACCATAAAGTGTTCGACTTCGCGTGCAGGTCGTTGGGCTACCGAAGCAGGGGTGCCATCCCCTCTGCAGAGGATCAAAATTGTGATGGCATGTCTTCGGATCTCCCTCAGGGATATTTCCCAGACCGTCGCCAATAGCCCATTGTGCAGCTCTAGTGCGACGTAAATAAACTACAACTACAACACCGTCTTGATAGGCTTAAATATCTCACAAAGCGAAAAGCAACAGAAAATGAAACTTACTAACTCTTTTTGGTTACCAATTTGTAAGTTTTAATGGCAACTGAAATTTCAAATTTGTTTACAGCTCTTATGAGCATATTGAAACCCACGGACTTATTATGATAATTGTAAAACAATTTTAATTTAATTGTTTTATTTTACATTACTTTATAACATCGTAGATTTCTTGTTATATCTTCAACAAATGCATTCAAGTATATATTTCTAGGTAATTTTTTTTTGTTTGTTTCTTTATTCCTTGTGAAAATTGTAATCATGGAATGTTTAGCCCGATCTGTAGATTTTTCAACTTGAATGTTTTGCGACAGAATTTTCAATTCTCTAAACTGTCCGAATTACTTATCAAATATAGATTGATTGATTTTGAGAGCTAGGAACTTCTAATTAACACCCTGAGATAATTTAGATTTATGGTAAGGTCGAGTACCGAACTTAGACACATTTCACTCAGAGCTGCCTCCAGAAATTGTTCAGCGATATAATTGCTATTAAGACAAAAAAATTTTTTCATTTATAATCATTGATAAAAAAATCAGAATGATATATTATAATTGATTTTGGGAAAATATCTATAACAAATACTATTTCATTCAATGACAGTTAATTATTCAATGACAGTTTTAGGTAAAACTGTTAAACTTATTAAATGTTTCTATAATTTGGTAGTTATGGAGGTAAAAGTTAGTATTTGAGCTTGAGTGAAATAAAACATTAAAATTTTTTTCTTGAGTTTGAGGTTTTTTACTACCAAGAAAACATTAAATAAAGAAATGGGGATATTTCCATATCATGATCTGTCACTCCAAAGTCAATGATCAAGGCGCAAAACGGATTTTAAACTTGTAAGCTTTATCTTTTAAAAGGGAGAGGGGGTGGCTACAAGTTATGCCCTTTAAGTTGGTCCCCTCCTGTGATGTTTTTGTGGTTTATTGTGTGCTGCTGCCCAGAAGTTGCTAAGACTTGGTGATTATTTGCCATAGATCATGATACATGAATAATCACAGAATGATTTTTAATAATGTATTCAATATACAGTGTTTTCATTACAGAAAAAAAGTGGGAGAGAATTTCTCACCCTTTCTCAAAAACAGGGTGAGATTTCCAAAAACTAAGTGAGATTTCAGAAAATTAAAAAAACACGAATAGGCTTAGAAAATAAAATATTTCTTTAATTATAATATATTTTTAACATCTTCTAATTTCTAAACCATTGAATATTTTTGTGGTATCATCATATGGAAAATGTTCTATATCTACTTTTTCATCAGCTATTCTCATTAGGTTGCTCAAATGCTCATCAGTCAATCTGTTACGATATTTTGTTTTAATTCGGTTTTGGGAGCTGCATGACCTTGCAACAGATGCTGAACTATTCGGAATCACTAATTAAATTTGTAGCATTGTGCACACACTTTCCTGTCTTCTACATCTGCCAGCATAGGCTTTTCAATTATTTCTGTTAAGGAATAGTGAAGTTCGTTGAAGTTATTTCCATGTTCATACTTCCAGCATAGATTTCACAGACTTCCAACTTTTACAAATTGCTGTAAATTGTCGGTGAGGAAATTTGGTAATTCATTAACAGCTAAAAATAGAACTAACTTTAAACAATTTATTATAAAGAACTCATTTTTTTTCTCAACACTTGTTGTAGCTGTTTTCATGTATTTTTCAAAATGGCAGAAGACGAAATTTTTTCCAAAATTCGAGAGATTCGCCCGTTTTAAAATTGGTTAATTGAGTGTGTGAATTTCTCGCGTTAATAATTTTTTAATGCGAGAAAAGAAATAAATATGCGATATTGTCGCGTTCTCGCGCTACAGTGAAAACACTGATATAGATCAAGAAAATAACCCAGTAGTTGCTAATTGCCATAGATCACAATACATGACTGATCACAGAATGATTTTTAATATTGTATTCAATATAGATCAAGATAATAATTTTAGTATTGGAATTTTCAATATTAGTCAATTGAGTTTTAAAACTAGATATATATATTAATGTGCTAATGTTTAATTTTAGCCAAAAATTAGGTAAACATTTACATTTATTTATCAGCTGTAAATGATTTACCAGGGCAGTGGAAAGAAAAAGGAGAAAACTAGGCAAGAAATGGTAATTCAAAATGTTATCAAGATATCTAATCAAATACCTTTAGCAAAAAAATATCTTCAATATATCAATGTTGGGCAAAATATCTTCATTATTTTTACATTAAAGACTTTTTGAATAAGTGATTTAGTTCTAAATAAAACACAAAATAGTGCAGTTTGCGTACATTGGCTGTTTTTATTATTAAGAATTTCTTTCTTTCATTCTAAGCATTAAATATTTGTGTCAACATTGTTTTTTCAACCTAACATAGCAAAATGAAAGCTTTGAAGAAGTTTCCAGAGACTGTATGTTATTTATATCAGAACAAATAAAAATTTTGAAAATTTCCTTTTAATTGATGCGTAACTAGTTTACAATGCTTAAATTTTACTGGTTCTTAACAAAGGAATACCTTTAAATAAATTTTAAGGATTAGTTGTTTAATGCTCTGCCTTTTCTGTTGTATTTTCTACAAAGCAATATTTACTTATTCTAAATATGATAAACTGAGACTTTTTTTAACAGTTGTAACCTATATATAGGACTGTTTTTGCTGAATTTTTTTATTAAAACTTCTTACATACATTGATGTTTTAGGAATACAATATGAAAGGAATTGTACGTCCTTCAGATGTGTCTGATTTAATACCTATAACCTTTCCATCTTATGCTCATGAGGACTCAGAGAGAGTTGATAACACATATGGTGTTATCAGTAAAGGTGAGTTATTTTCTAATGATATTTAATTCGACTATTCATTTGCTTCTATAGAGTTGTCTTCACTGTCAAGCACTGAGTGAGTTAAAAAATTTTTATAAAGAAAAGTCTGAACTGATATTGTCCAAATGTGAAATAATAAGTGTTTATATGTTAAACGTATGGTGCAACATTCTATAATTTCATTAGCTTAATGAATTTATTTAGCTACCTAGTGAAAATTATTGCCATAATTTTCAAGTACTGAAAATGGAAGTAACAGAGCTAATAAGCATATTTAACACAGTATTTTTGTAAAGATAAAATTAACATAGTCCATCCATAGTAAGATAAGTTTTTTTGTTTTGTTTTGGGATTTTAGATTTTTCTAGTTTATTATCTATTGGTACTAGATATTGAATTAAGCTTGATTCAAATATAAAGTACACTATTTTTGTTTTTTTTTTTTTACGTTCTGCATTATTTTTGTTTGAACAGCATAGTTAAAAATGATTTGTATTTTTTTTTTTTTTTAAATATCCTTCCTATTTGTTGACTTTTAGTAGCCAGAAAATGATTCTGTATCAGTTATTGCAGTAAAGGCATAGTTTTGGTCCGAAATCATAAGAAATTTTTTACTGTTAATGTAGAACACTCTTCATTTAGGGATTTTTCAACAAAATAAATTGGTTAAACAGGGTTGCAAAAAACCCAACCAGTTTATATAGAAACAACTTTAATTTAATAATTAATTTATAGAACAAAAAGGTAATTCTTCTTGTTCCAAAGAAAAAAGGCTTTAGTCCTGAGTTGAAGCTTTTTCTGTTTGCAATACCCAAAAATGAATACTAAATAGCAGAACAATGCTATAATACAGTACAACTCAGGTTATCTGACCTGAGACCGATCGGGGGTATGTTGAAAAATCGAAAGTGTTAAGTAACCGGGGAAACTGATTTTGTCAATAAGCGTTAAACTATGAATAAAATAGCTCAAAACAATTAGCGATTAAAATAAAGTTTTACAAAAACCTTCACTTCTGTTTTACCTTCCTATTTTAAATAAGGAGACCAGGGGTCTGTCTAGGTTTTTCTGAGAGGTACCTATTTTGTGAAAATTTAGACATAATTTGTGAAAAATTAAAAATTATATTAAAAACTCAGCACAAAAATATGGATTTATTGTTTCTTAAGGGATACAAAAATAACATTTTAAGAAAAAGTATTTTGTGAAACTACCGTTTCTCTTGAAATTGAATTTGTGAAACTGCGGTTTTTCCTAGATTGGAATTAGTGAAGGTACCGCTAAACGGTAGTAAATTCGGCCAGGACAGACCCCTGGAGACAATATAACTAATAAAGTCATTGGTAATTTTTTGTTTTCTGTCTAATAGAGATGTCCTTGCCAGAGGCTTAACTATACAGGGTGCGTAGTGTTTTTAAAAAGTGCTTAAAGGTGCTTATTTTTGTTTTTTAAAAGCCCTTTTTTTTCATTGGGTGTTTTTAAAAAAGTGCTTAATTTTCCCTTTTCCAAATTGAGATTTTTCCTTTACCATGTTGATTTTTGCTACAAATTATGCAGAAAGACACTGTTTACATTGTTCTATTCAACGTTTTAACTATTAATTCAATCCCAATCTATTGCAGCGCATCGTCAGACCGTAGCTTATGAAAACGCCATTCGATTTACACGATTCAAACATTTTGACAATTGTCAAAAACAATGCCAAAAGAATTTTTTTTTTTTTTGACATGACTGTTAAAACCAGATAAAACCGTCAATTATCAAAAACTTTCCAACCCTGCCTAATTATGATATTCTTTTAAAGTGCTTGAAAATATTATTAGAGTGCTTGAAAAGTGTTTAAAAGGTGCTTACTTTTTGTTGAATAATTTGGCTATGCACCATGCTATGTCACTTGACTTTTTTATCAATCATAAAATGCTGGAATATTGTGCTTGTTAATGGCAATTAGTTGTTTACACTATTTTAATTTGAAATGAAACATATTCAGGGGTCTGTCCAGACATTTTGTGAAAGGTCCGTTTTTGTAAAATTTTGAAAAAATTACTCGTTATTTGTGAATATAAAATTAACGTTAAGTCACATTCTTTCAACCAGGGTTCGCTTTTGTGAAATTGTGCAAATAGGGTTCGTTATTGCAAAAAAACTTTTTCAAGGAGTTTTTAAATTGTAAATGGATGCAAAATTATGCTCAACACTGTAAAATTATAATTAAAAAAATTAAATTTAAAAAAATTAACAGCAATGGCAGCTACTAAATTAGCGATGCAACATACAAATGTTTGGTATTTAGCCTATACTGCTGAACGCAGAATATTCATTTCGGACGAATAAAGGAAGAAGCGTCTGCCGAAGACAAAACTTAATTCGTTTACATCTGTCTCCCCCCCCTTCCTGGGAAGGGTTTATTCAATTAACAAAACTATAATGAAGATAAACAAATTTGTGAGGGGTCCAATTAAAAGATAAATTGTTTTGTGAAGGGTCCGTTTTTAAGTTAAAATATTTTGTGAAGGGTCTGTCTTTATGAAAATATATTTGTGAAGGGTCCGTTAATGGACCCAAATTTCTTTTAAACAGACCCCTGATATTCCTATTGGTTACTACTTATAACTTATTGATCATTGACATAACAAGTAAGTAAAAGGACGCCAGTTTAAATGTCCCTATTGTCATTCTCTAGCAGTCAAATTTTAGAATCATCACAGCATTAAATGTGTTTGCTGAATTGAATTAAATATAGGATTTAATGACGTTGAAAAATGAATCAACAATTGGGTAACATCAGCTGTAATAATGATGAAGTGTGTGTCGAAAAAGGTGTCAGATAACTGAAAGATCTGATTGGTGTCAGGTAATCAGATGTATATATGCATACTAGAGTTCAGTTTAAAAGATTTAAGTACTTTGCATTTCACAGTAATTTTTTTAAAGTATATTATACTACTGTGTTCTATTTGAAAAAAAAAGACATTTAAATTATTTTCTTTGAAAATTTTGCTGCTTCATTGCATATTGATCATGCTTACCTCTTGCTTCTAAAAAAATAAATATTGATTAAATTTATTACGAAATAGTTTTTTGTGTTCATCTTCATCTGATAAAAAGTCTTCTTAAAATATTCACCTTAGAAAAACTTATTTATTTAACATTTTATTTAAAACTTATTTATTTAACATATTCACTTTAGAAAAACTTATTTATTTAACATATTCACTTTAGAAAAACTTATTTATTTAACATATTCACTTTAGAAAAACTTATATATTTAACCTTATTGAACATTTTCTTTCTGTTATAGATAACTTATGGATGTGTTTAGTTCGTGATACAAGCATCAACATCTTTTCTACTGAAACTGGAAGATGGTGTGGAAAATATTGTTTTGCAGAATCCTTAAATAATCCATCCGCTAAAGTGACTAACGTTGTTGAGTTTATATCCTCACACATATCATATCAGTGTTTGCTTCTCTCTATCGATCAAGATGACGAAAGTCAAATCTGCATGTTCAATGTTGATACTGGAAAAGTTGTACAATCAATTTTAATACCAGAAAAAGTATGTGTTATTATTTTTACTTATTGGACATTTTTAATATTCTGCAGTTAATTATTGTATAGGTAATCGTTATTTATTTTTTATATATGTCTGTTTCGTTCTTCATTGATTTTATTTTTTTGTTATAAGGTTTTAATATGAATTAACTAGATAATTTTTTCTGTTAAATGTTATCACTATTTCTTAGATATTATTTGTTAAAAAAATTATATAATAGCCATTGGGGTTAATTCAGCATTGAAAGTTCCTTACTGGTACTTTATTTTTTTTCACTGTTATCTTCGTGGCTTTTATTTTAATTGAATTTGATGAACATTAAATTTTTTGATAAGCACAAAAAAATCCAGTAAAATAGCTAATTCTGTTAAACCTCAAATTACAAAAAATGATTTCTTACACATTTGTTATTTTGATAATTAGAGTAAAGTCTTATGTCCAAATTTATTTCTTGGGGACTCTTAATTTCATAAAATATTTTTGATTGCCAAAAAAAAATTTTTCCCCTCAATTTCTGAAGAATTTTGAATGCTCTCCTAAGCTTTATTTCTTAAAAGCTATTCAAGTATAATTTCATAAAGCACTTCTTTAAGCCATGGTTAGAAACAGGTTGCCATGTTTGAAAAGCAATTTCTTGGCTATCTATTTCTTAAAAAGGATTCATATAAGATATCTGTTCAAGAATAAGAAACTGGGTCCTTAAGATTGTCATGAACTTGTTAATTTAAGGATTTTTAAAGAAACAAATTTTCATTTACATAATCTGATGCTGTGGGCCATAATATTGCAGTATGTGGTGTTTGGGAGAATCCAATAGAGAATCAAAACAGAACATCAATAGAAAATAAATAGAGAATTACGTGATGTTTGGAGAATCAAAAGAGCCTAGAGTGTTAGGAGATATATTAGAGGAATTTCAGCAAAGTGCTAATGAAGAAATAAATATTTCAAAATTTTTTGAAATACTTGTTATGTAACTTTTAAAATCGACACAGTTATTAATTAGACTGAAACATTAAAAATATGATTTTTGATGTCTAATAATTTTATTATCTAGCATTTAATTTCATGGTATTAAGGTTTTATTAAATTTTTAATAATTTTCAAGATAGTTAAGAAAATATATTAAATTTTATGTGAAATCTAAGAAATAATCAAGCAAAATAATGTGAGAAACAAGCTAATAAATTTTTCATATTTTAAAATTTTTTTCCCTCATGTTCATTGTTTAACCTCTAGAAATCAAGAATCTCTGATTTTATTTCTTCTTTTAGTGATTTTAAATTCTTGTTATTGTTTACAAATGTTTACTTTTTAGTTTGTGTGATGGGGTAAAAAAAATTAGGCTATATCTTTGTATGGCAAAGTTTTTTTCCTTATTTACAAAGTACAACATGCTTCCATTGCACTTGTCACTATTAGGGATTGTTTATTAAAAAAATAACTTTCTTTATTAATCTTTATTTAGGTATCGTCATTAGATGTTGTTAGTGGTGATGGAGGAGTGTGTATGGAGACTCATTATTTAAATCGGCGTTTAAGGTATATGTTTGGCATTGTTGTTGTTGGAACAGTGGATAGCCATATTTATTTTTTAGACCTTTGTTTAGATGAAAGTTTTAGCTGTGATGAAACAATGCCAAACATAACACTTGTTTTAAGGCAACATGAATATTCTGCTCAAAAAAGAGAAGCTGCCTTAACTAAGAAACAACATATTTTCTTGCGCTTGAATGGTAGGATCATTTGTGTTTTATTTTTGCATTTAATTACTGAATTTTTTTATGTTTAATTATTGGATAAAAGTAGGATATTAGTATAGAAGTAATATACTGTACAATTATATGCATCTACAGCTTAAACTAGATATAATGCCCATAGAAAAAAAAATTCAAAATCTAAAATTCTTTGTCAGTATAATAGTTTAAAAATTTTTTAAAAGAAGATCATGACCATTAACAAAATTAATGTTCAAAAACGATGTTTGGCTTTTTAGAAAGACTCCAAAATAGCAATTATGCTTTTATATGTATAAACCTTGCTAAGCTATGCCTAAACCTTTGCTTTGCGATGGTATTTAGATTTTTTAAACATATATCAAGAAAAATTTATATACAATTGGGTTTGTCATTCTTTAAAACACTTGAAAGAAATAAAAATTTTACTTTTCAACATATCCTTAACTTGGGCAATTTTTACATTAAGAATAAAAAATTGGTAGAATTACTTGGTCATACATACTAGGTCGTCTATTACACCAAATTTAATTAAAATCAAATATATCCAAAAGTAATTCATCTGACTTAAAGTGACTCTTATATTGAAGTGATTAAGGTAAATAAATATTCTGGTTCTAATTTTTCCTTTTAAAAATATTTTACAAACACACTATAAACTAAAAAAAATAAAAAATGCATTCATATTGACGATTTTATTTTTTTTGTCGCAAAATATTTTGAAACCAAATTAGAAAGTGTGGCAAAAGAATCTATAAATGTTAATGATATCACAACAATTTTAGATTGAAGAAGATAGATTAAAATCGGTTTGAGAAGTATTAGATTTCAATTGCAAAATATGTAGATTTATAAAAACATCTGCAGTCAACTTTATTTCTAATTCAAAATTGACTTTTCTCTGTAAATTGATTTAACTCCTATATAAAGAATGTTATGGTTTATATGCTTTTTTATTATTTTTTCCAAAAAAAAAAGAAGAATAATAATCTAATTTAATTACTTTTTTTTAAAATCATTTAAATCAAATTTTGGATGTCTTAGCCATCTCTTCAGATGATATGTTTTTAACTATGTATGAGTTGAGACTGTGTTATTTTTATGAATTAGGAAAGAGTTTAAACTCTAAGGAAAAGAGTTTAAACTCTGGCCCTTTAAACTTTGTATTCACATTTCTTAGGGAACCATTCAATATTCTGAATTGCAATTAGAAATCCTTTTTAATTTCTTTTGCTATTAATTTTTGAATTTTCAGATTTTCTAAATACACTATAAAATATGCAAAACATGATGTGAAATACAAAACATACTATAAAATATCATGAAACATACTACAGTGAGGTGCATAAAAACTGCAATTGTAAGGGTGACCAAAGGCATTCTATTGGAATGAAAATGCTTAAGTCTAAGTTTACATTAATATAAAAATTTTAAATATAAATATTGATGATGTCATTCTTTGTTTATTATTTCAGATAAGAGTGATCGTTCTGGGAAGTTTGAGTTACAAAATGGGAGTAGTACTCTTAGTAGATATGCTAATGGTATGGTAAAATTTAATTTTTCATTCTTAAAAATTAATTGTTAAATAATAATTTATATTTGTACATTCATTTTATGTATTCATTAATTATTTTTCGGTTGAATAGAATGAAATATGAATGTTTGGTGTACTGAATATTCAGTTTGCTGAATGAACGCTATTGAGCAGCTGTTTAGATCAGCTTTGGATGTTCAGATCGAAGCCATGCAAATTGTACTCTCTGAACTTCTAAGCAATATGGATCACTTTTCTAGAGTAGTCATTTTATCAAGCTCGAAAGCCATCTTACTGGCATTAAAACTTCTAGAGCCTCATATTTAGTAGTCATGAAGAATTGACAATCCCTCTTGAGGTCTCTGCCTGACAAAAATAAAATGCTAAACATTTTCATCTATTAAATGTGTTTGATACTCATGCTGCTTGCTCTGTAATATTCAGGAACTTATAAGCTGTACTCACCTTGAGTGCTGCGTTCTCCTCAAAAGTGTTTGTGTGAACGTTACTGGGAAGCTAGGGACTTTTTCTTTTCTTTTTATTTCTTCATTCTCCTGTTATTTGTTTTCTGGTGCCCAAATTGTCTGTTGTACCCACCATTGGAAATAAAAGAAACTATTAAAGATTTGTGTTGATGAAAAGTATACAATACTAAAAGTAAAGAGCAGTTAGAACATATGATTTCATATGCCGATGATTTTTATTAACTATTTTGTTTTAGAATGTTGCTAAATATTATGACTTTTGTTGTCTAATGTTTATAATTTCTTTTATATTTTCAGAGGATATTTCTGTAACAGCTCTTAAGTATTTCAAATCTTTGGTCACTATTGCTGTTGGATTTGAATTTGGAGGGATTCAACTTTGGGAACTGCATCATTTAACTCTACTGTTAGTTTTCTACTAGTGTTAATAAATAAATTTGTATTATAATGAAATATAATAATAGTTTTATTACTTTGTATGAAACTGAAGTTGCCTTAAAAGTAACAATAAGCTATTTACATCTTAATATCTCTTTTATTGAAAAATAAATATTGAATAAAAATTTATTCCATTTTTTAGTGATTTTTAAAAGCATTTTTTGTTTATAAATTTTGTACGAATAAAATCTGATTTATTTACTTATACTTAATAGAAATGGGATAATGCATATATTAAATGAAACAGAAATCTAGTATTAATACATACTAATAAGTTGACAAGGGTGGAAAATATTTCAAAACATTACATTTATTGTCATAATTTTTTCTATGTTTAACTCCAAACAATTTTTCTTTTTTTGTCTGAAATTTTTTTATGAAAGATATATTTTTATTGAAAGATTAATTCACTGCAGGGAGGAGAAATGTGACTAAATGTTAACTATAGTTAAGTTTAAGCATTAAGTTTGTTATTTTAGCTAATGTAAACTACAATATTTGAAAGAATTTCAAACCAAAAATTAATGAACAAAAGTTTTAACCTCCTATTTTACAGAAGGTAAATTTTAATAAAGCTTTTCTATCCGAAAAACAATTAAATTTTTTTTGTGCAATATGTGTGCAAGTTATTACTAAATTTTATTAATTATTAAATGAGTTGGCATTTAAATCTTATTTCTATTAAATTTGTTTTATTTTGTAAGAAGCTTAGCATAAAATACCTTATTTACTTTCATTCTTCTTTCTTTTTTTATTCAGAGTCTAATTTTTTAATAGTTAATTTTTGAAATTTTTCTTTATTTTAGATTTACCATTTCTACTGAATCTCAAAATCAACCAGTTGTTAACTTTGCTTTTCAAGAACCAGAAAATGATCCAAGACATTTTTGTTATCTTTGGGTTTTTAAGGGTCACAGCGCAAAAGAAGATAAACCGTAAGTTTTGGAATTTTAATGGATATACATTTATTTTACTTAAAAATATAAACTTAACTATGACACATTTTATTTGTCATAGGGAGGTACTTATTTTTATTTCTCATCGATTTTATTTAGTTTAGTTTCAGAAGAATGAATTTAATTTTTTTTGCATTATTCTGAAATTTTAAAGGTATATTCCTTATTATTCTTAGTTTTTAAATTTTTGTACTATTTTTAGATTTTTTAAAATGAATATTTTCCCTCAGTGTAATTCAATTAAAAAGAATGTGCCGATCAATATGTATAATTTTTTAATTTAAGATACAAAATTATATGCATTCAAAATTATAAAAAGCAATACATTTTTATAAATAATTTTTAAAATTTTTTAAAATGTGATTTAACTGTGGATTTTATTTAAAAAATACGGATCACATTAATTCAATCTAGGCATTAATGTATTTTGTGCTGTGCCCTGTGAATACTTTTAAAAATAACAAATATACATGTTATTAATTTAAAGTAACAGAAGCCTCAACTGCACAAAAAAATAAACTTTCACTTATAATTGTAAAATAAATTATATGACTTTTTTATTTGAATATTTGAATTTTTTTTAAATACTAACATTATGGCAGATATTCTTGCATTTTGTAGGAGGAAAACGCACCAATTATTTCCTTTTTTGCATCAGCGCACTAAGAAAAAATATTAAAAAGTCGTGAAATCCATAGTTATAACTACTGAAAAGAAAAAGAAGATTGATGTCACACGAAACAGACTCTTCAAAAACTGGTTACTAAATGCGTGTTTTTATTTTGAGACTTAGTTGTTGTAATAAATAATATCTTGTTAAAAATATAGGGTTTTAAAAACTATGTGGAAATCAATACTAATAACTATATTAATAAAAATAGTATAAAACTCAGTAATGTTCTGCTACAACAATGTCGACGTGTCGCCACGATTCTACCACGGGGATTGTGTGTTTCGTATGCATTTGATCGGAATAAAGTTTCTGTTTTTTTTCCTATCTTATTTTTTAAACTTTTTATTTGTATAAATGAAATTACTTTTTATTTACTGTTAACATAAATTTATTTTTTATGCTTGTTATTTTGATTGCAGTCCAGAATCTGTGTCCAGTGCAACTATGTATTCCATGGCATTTCATCAGCGAGAATATGTTAAAGCATTTGGTGCTCTTTATACAGTGAGTAAATATCTTAAATTAATGATGGAAAATTGCTTTATCAAAAGTATATGGTTAGTAAACTCTTCATTCCTAAACAGATTGGAAAAATGTCAGCTCACTAGTTGCTATTGGATCTCACTAGTCGCTTATGCGTTAAACCGACTCATGCTGAGATAACTAGGGCCTGGTTTCTTAGGACAGGTTGGCGTCAGCGGTACGTCAACGTCCCGCTGACGCCCAGATAAGACGCTTGTCTTAAGAAACCAGACCTTAACATGTAATATAGGGATCAAAGACTTCCGCAAAAAAGGGGAAATCCGCTTTTTTCTCCCAATTTTTAAAATTTCCGACCATCTTCCCAAAATTGTTAGGAAGTCCAATCAGAGGAACCGAACGAACGATAATCAGACTTGCGACGAACTTTCCCCCCCCCCCCCACCCCGCAGTAGCCTCCTGAGAAAATTTTCTTTAAAAGAAAATGGGTAGAATTTCGGCATGTACGCCGATACCTTGACAAAAGCGACTTCCGATATAGATTGGAAAAAGAGTTCTAAGCAGTTTCGCCCGCTGATATTTAATTTATTTTCTTTGGCTGATTTTCAGAATTTTAAATATTAGGAACTGCTCTGGAATCTGCTGAAATTGTGATTCTTATTTAGACAATTTTGATGTAAATCATCGATTTTCGTATTTAACTGATTTAAAAGTAACTTGTTGCGATTCATTTTTACGCTATTTAAAAATCGTACTCGCAATTCCCATTCACGCAATTTAAAAATCCAATATCGCGATTTGTATTTTCGCGCTTTTAAAATCCAATATCGTGATTCTTATTTGCATGATTTTAAAATTCAACTTTGCGATTCTTATTCACACGATTTTAAAATCCAATATCGCGATTCATATTCACACTATTTTAAAATCCAACATCACGATTGTTATTCACGCGATTTTAAAATCCAATATCGCGGTTCATATTCACACGATTTTAAAAAAAAGTTAGCAGCTAGTAGTGATCAAAATATTAAAATTAATATTTTTAAAAAATTTAAATTTCACTGTCTATATAATCGAAATGCTTCTGTCACTTTAAAAACTAAATAAAAATCTCCTGGTAGAGTTAAAAGTTGCTCTTATATATACCACAGTATTATATATCGCTCCTCCTGCGTTGTAAAAGTTCAGCTTTTCTTATTTTTGACCACTTTCATGCCTGGTAATTGAATGAACTAATTTTAATATTTATCCTGCATTCGTAAACAAATTTTAAATATTTATCATACATTGAATTCAAATTGAAATTTGATCAAATTTAAATTTTTTTCATCAAAAATGTTTATTTTTAATTATAATTTTTCAATTATCCATTATTTTATGGCTGACCTATATTTTGACTTCTATGTTATAATAGTTTTCAAAGCATTCTAAGTTATCCATTTTTTAAACCAAAGGCTCTTTAACCATATGATTGAACATTGTGAATTATAGGAGCTACAAGTATGTAGTAAAAGATTTGAACTGCCTTTTACAAATGATGTGTATCATAACTCACTCATCAACCCCTCCATGAATAGTCGTCTTTTGTCTTGCCAAGTTGTAAGTCAAAAAGATTTATCACATCCTCATGAGAATATCTCAGGAAATGAAAGTAAGTTTTTTTTTTCTTTTCTTACAATTTTTTTTATTTTTTTAGAAATAAAGTTCTCTAAATTATAATAAATTTATAGGTTTCTATTATAAATTAAGATTGACTGTAGGATAATTCAAGAGGCAATACATTTCAAGGGAGATGAAACTGAATTTCTAATTCAAAACAAAATGATATTGTTTGGAAAAAAGTATAAAGTCTCTAAAAAAAGTGATAAAACGATAAAAGAATGGACTTATACGGTTTTGTTTTATAATATAGCCATAGATTGTAATATAATATAAGCAAAAGTAAATTACTAGCAAAAAACATTACACAGTACTTTATGTGTCATAATAAGATTTCAACACAAAGTAAGTTGGAAAAAGTTTAAAGTCGGTCCAATTATTATATCAGTAATCACAATGTTAGATTCTTTGTTTTCGATTACATTTATCAATCTCACATTCATGGAAGATAGAGCTCGTAAAATGCTGGTTCCGAGACATCTTGATTGCATCAATCAAATCCGACTTGTTATTGAATCGTTGACGAGATTAGTAAACGTCTCTTACTTATATGCCTCTTATGCTTTTTCTACTGGATTCAGATTTGGGCTACAAGATGGCCACTCAAGGGATTTAACCTCATTTGCTTTTACAAAGGAATCAGTTGAATATGAAGTCGCATTGTCTTGTTGGAAGGTCCAGTCTAATGTTATAAAAGGAACAACAGGCAATAAATTACCTCCCAATATATCTTGATTCATAATTGAATTAATTTTAGTTTGTATGAATGTAATTGGAGTTGTACCTCCTATTGAAAAAAACAGCTTAAATCTTAATGAACACACTACCAAATTGAACATTTGGTAAATAAGTGTGCTTCTGTTTGTAAGTCATACCAAAAATATTGAAATACAGAATATAAATCCAAAAATACAGAAAATGAAATACAAAAATACAGAAAAGACCACATGGCTCTAATTCTTATGTTTCTTTGCAAATGCTATACAAGCATCTTTGTTTAAATTAGTAGGCAGAGGTTTTCCTTTATTTTTAAATTGAATGTTCGAATCATTACTGAAATAATTTCTGACCATGCGGCTGCTGCATGGCAACTGAGTTTCATTTTTAAATTGTGCCGATGACATCTTACAGTAACAAGCAAGCTTCATCTTTCTCTACTTGATGAATTTACCCTCCCTTCCAATACACTGTTTACTGCCATATCTTTCAGGATTCTTGAGGTAGCTAGTCACTGCAACCTTGGACTTTCCTATTTTATTTTTGCAATTTGTGAACCATTCAAGCCCATTTCTTTGGACACTAAACTTTCTTTGAACCTTCTGTTAAATGAGTTCCTTTTGACATTGTATCACGCGGACAAACTACTAAAATCTGCTTTTATACAACTTGTATTAGCTTCTTGTACTGGAGAAAACAGCTTACTCGCATGTTTTATGCCTGACAGTAACGAAATTAGAGTATCGACTTTAATGTAATTAGTATTTGTTTTTTAATGATTATGTTACTTTTGCCATGATTTAAATAATATGGGGAATAAAAATAAAACTTTCATGCAAAGAAATTAGGTTCTACAATTACAATTGAAAAATAAATGTGCATATTTAGTCATGCTAGTGGTGTTTCATAATTGGTGATTTTTTGCTTGTTTTTAAACTTTTTTCCAGCACTGTATCGCAAAACCTGGTTGTAGAGTCATGACTAAAATTTTACTTGTTAAAAATATTAAATTATTGTTAATTTTTTCTCAAAATATTTCTTTATTCTATGATTAACTAGTTTAAAAGTATAATTTTAATTCTTTCTTAAGTATGCATTCTTTTGATTTGCCCACTTTTTTTCAAAACCATAACAAATCTACAATTGGAAGAATAGTTAAAAATGGGTGACAGGTAGTCTTTTTCATCTTTTATTACTCAACCATAAAAAGCATAATTCTATGATCATATGTTTATCAGGGTATAAAATTTTAGTTTTCAAGTAACTAGTCAGGCTGAAATTTTCACTCACCATTTTGTCACAAGAAATTTGAACTATTTTTTTATGTGAAAAGTTATAAAGAACTTTTTGGTGATTAAAACTAGAAAGGAATGTAAAAAAGTTTAGACATATTTATTGCAATATGTTTTTATTTAAATAATATAATTTTAAGTTAAATTGAAATATTAATTTTAAATACAATTTCTATACGGTTTTTGAGGTTTCAAAACATATCCGCGTAACATTAAAAAAAAATAAATATCAGAAATATTTCCATACGTTTTAAGAGGACACTATACCAGTGCAGAATCTTTTCATAACAAATTCTGTTTTTCCTACATTAATAATTTTAAATTTTAAGTATGGAAAAGGGAATTCACGTAAACCCGAAATAAACCATAAAGTTTCAAATGCTGAATTTTATTTTTCAAATGCGCCGACCAGACGTGCCTGACTGCGGAGCTGATGGTTGCGGGTTCGAATCCAGCTCAGGGCATGGATGTTTCTTTCTCTCTGTGTTCTATGTCCTTTCTCCTTTGTGTTATAGTGTGAAGAATGTGACCCTCCCTATAAACGGGTTTGTTGTTGTGTCACGTGGGTGACGCTGTTCCCCCACCGTTGCTTCGCCACAGGTGCCCACTGGGTAACGAGAAGAGAGTAGCAGTTCTGGCACTCCTGGCCAATGGGACAATACATCCCAAGTGCCCGCCATTAAAATTTGTTTTTTTTTTTTTTTCAAATGCAAATAAATCATGGAAATGTTACATCCCTATTGAGTATTCCTGCCATTTTTTGTTTCGATTTTGATACTTCGAAAGAAAAAAAAGTTATTCTCTATATATATGAACTCGTTTTTCTTTAGACTTATATTTTTAAATTATTAATGTACGTAAATACTTATATATTATTTAATTATATTTTAAAATTATTAATACAGAATATAATTTGTCACGGAAATTTTCTCTTGCAATATAGTATCTACTTAACACTTCATGTTCCTTTACTGATGTCTTTCAGCCAGAACTGAAAATAACCACTCATCATTCATTACCATGTGGCAAGTCAGCAAAAAATGGCGACTTAAACTAAATAAACAACCAATTACTTTTTACTATTTTTTTAAAAAAAATCATTTAATGATAAAATTACAGTGCACCAAAAAACAAACAAAAAAAAAAAAAAAAAAGGACCAACCTGAATATCTTTTTATTTAATGATCGGATCTTCAGGTTATAGGACTAAATTTTGATAGTTTGAGGGGGTGGCTTCAAATATGCTAATTACCTAAGTAGTGCAGTTACGGAATCAGACAAGAAAAACATACTTTATCTGAATATACATACCTTTTTATTAAGGATACACATTTCTGACCCCTAAAATATAGGGTTAGTCGTAATCTAGAAAATGGGGTCTCCTTAGTTTGGTCAGGAGAGTGATCTAAAGTTTGGATCCCTTAATGTTAGTTTTTCTTTTTGCATATTTCGTCATATCTCAAATAATTAAAAAAAGTTTAATACCAAAAGTACAATTAGTTTTATATAATCTATAATTTCTTTTACTTTATAAATTTTCTGACATCAGCAATGTTTTTATTTAAATTTTTTGAATAATTTTGTTATGGCAAAGACATAGCTTTAAAATTTATTTTGAGTCTTAAAGTATTTATAATGTTTATACGTAACTTTGTTCTGAAAAGGAATTATTTAATAGGTTGTGAAGTAGCAGAGGAAATGAGCTTGTGCTTCATTACATGGGAAGTATGGAACCAAATTGGAAGTTATCCATCATCCTATCATTTTGCCGTGTTTGATTTAAATCAATGGTATCAAGCTCAAATGCCATGTAGTTTTAGGTAACAAACAACTGCTTTTACTTTTTTTTAAATCAATATTTATTAATTTTACATATTTATTTTTTTAATTTCTTTTAAGTTTTTATCAAAATCAGCACTATTATAAAATATTTTCTTAAATTTTTTGTTATAAAAGTTTTGTTAAATTTTGTTTAAAGCTAACTGCTTACTTCATTTTTTTAAAAGTAACAAAATATGTAAAAAAAAAATTTAAAACCATAACTTCATGTGACATGTTTGCTATATAATGTGTCTGTTTTGCAACCCGTAGCTTTTGGTACCTGCTTCAAATTTTGCCAAGTTTAATGCTAACTGTTGTTAAACATTTAACTGTTGATTTTTCGATAAGTTTATTTTATAATTTTAACAAGAAGTCATTATTCTTTATATAATAATTCTTTTATCAATATTTTAAATATTCCTTTCAGAAAATTGAACTACAATGAAAAGTTTAAAATTTTAAGGAATAGTAAAATCCACTTCATGATTTTTACAAACTTAAGGAACATTTTTACTCAATGTAGTTTTATCATTTTGCTTTATGTAGTTTTATCATTTTGCACCAATTAAATATTCAATTTCTAAATATATATTTTATATAAATTTTTATTTTGATGGAAAAATGACAAAAAATATTGTTGGTTCAGCATTAAAAGTCATTTTACATTGAAATGGAAAATTTTGTTTTAAAAACATTTGCATACTTCACAAAATTGTTTATTTATAACAAAAAGAGAATATCTGTACTTTTGTTTTAAGATGAAAACAAAATGTATAGGCTAAGTTTAAAAACAAATTTGGAGACGATAAATTTTTAAACAGCAATTATTTTGAAGACAGATATTTACACTACATTTCTAAGCTCTAATGGTTTAGCCAAGACGTTTATCTGCCAGGTTACTAGCATAACAGCTTAGTTAAGTAATAATTTACAGCCAAATTACTGCTCTCATATTTGCATAGTTAAGTAATTGACCCTAATTAGTCTGAGCATCTTTTTATACCAGTTATAGAAAATTAACTAAATATTAGGACAGAAAATCAATAGAGGTCTTGGCAGAATGCCATAAACTTGCAACATTGCTTTGGTGGGAAAATGACCCATTATTTGTATACTAAGTTTGGTGGTAATGAGGGAAATAAACTATTGGTTCTTGTAATATATTTAATTATTGTTTCTTAAATATATAATTGGTGAATAAACTATTGGTTCTTGTAATATATTTAATTATTGTTTCTTAAATATATAATTAGTGAATAAACTATTGGTTCTTGTTATACATTGTACATTGTGTCTTGCAAAAAAACGAATATAATTTAAGAAAAAATATTATTTAATTTTTACAAATTATATTATTTTCGTTCACTTTATTTTGTTCAATAAAAATAAGATATTTTTGTCCACAAAAAATAATGTCCAATACTCATGTGTACTGTAGTGCTCTAAATTAATTTTGAAAATTTCTCAATAATGTAGGAGTGCACAACCTGCGGCCCAGTAACCTTTGATGTGCGGACCCGCGGACGCAATCTGAAGAAAATGGGGGGAGGGGGAATTAAATTTTCTTTGTGAAAATTTTTAAAAAAAATCGGAAATGTTAAATTTTTGCATTTAAGTTTTTGACGCACCCAATTTCAATCAGTGTAGGTTTTCGATGCTTACCGCTACAGATCCAAGCATAGTTTTGAAAATCCCAATAATTTCAAATTGAAAGTATTGGGATGATGTATTGAAAGTTTAATACATCATTATTACAATAGGCGAATTTCGAATTTAGTTATCACTTTTGACGCTCTTTGTGTGTGCTGATTTCATCGTAAATCCAAAGACTTTTCGGTAGTTATTACTATTCATTTTTACGCAGTTTCTGAAATCGCAATTTTTGCAAGTTATGAAAAGGTTTTTTTTGTGCAAACTTCATGGAAAATCTGGATGACTTTTGATATTTTTTTCGGGAGTTATAGCTACCTATTTCCACATGGTTTTTGTAATTTCAATATTATAGTACACTATTTTTACGAATCGGGAGTAAAGAATCGCTCATTTAGATAAACATTTTTTGACGTGGTTTATTTGTATAGATTTTATCGCAAATCAAGTTATTTTTCGTTTTTTTTGTAATTGTTGCTACACATTTCCAAAAGTTTTTGAAAGTCCCAATATTTTATATGCTCTATTGCTATACATTAACTTCGAATCTTGCATTTGAATATATAAAATTTTGATGCGCTTTATTTACACGAATTTTATCGTAAATATGAAGGGATTTTGATAATTTTTTTAGTAGTTATTACTACTCTTTCCCCTGTGATTTGAAAAAAAATCTAAAATTTTTAATACTATAATTTGACCGCATGCGAGTTTTGAATCGCATATTAAAATAATTACTCTCTCTGTGTTCTTTTTGTGCCGATTTGAATATAAATATAAGAGTTTTTTGAGCGTGTTTTCCCCCTGTTATTGCTCCATTTTTACTTGTGATTTAACCCAATATTACAACTCGTGAAATTCGATTCTGTTTGAAAATTTTTTTTTAACTTTACTTGTACGTAAAATAATTACGTGTCTCAGCAAAATCAACGCCTTCCTGAAAAGAATGGGGAAAAAAACGAGATGTGTATATCTATATTAAATGCGTCCCTTTTGCAAAAAAATAATTCAAAACACGTGCATAATTCTTTAGTCCCATGAACACATGCAAGTTTAACAGCACAAACCCAACCTATTCTTTTTGTTGTCACATGATTAAAAACGATTCATATTCACACATTTGAAAAATCATGCGTTGTGAGTAGTCTTTTCGCAATTTAAAAATCACACATCTCAAATCGTATTCACGCTATTTGAAAACCACGCATTGCGTTTTTTATTTTTTGCAATTTAAAAATCACACATAGCAATTCGTATTCAATCGATTAAAAAATTACATATTACTATTTGTATTCACACGATTTAAAAATCCGCAAAGGAAGAACACCATCTAGTACAAATTCTACAGCTGATTACGTTATTTGCTTTAAGTTTAATACTACCCACAACAACAGCTTTTGTCAAAAGACTGTTTTCCAGAATGAGTTTTGCCGGTTTAATATTACAGATCAGTATTTAAATAAAATCATTCAATTTTAATTTAATGGCTCGAAAAAGCTATCTCATGATCAAGTGAATAAAACTATCACAATATTTAAAAATTTTGCAAATTACACGATAACCATTAGGAAATTTTTTAAACCATTTTCTACCTTCTTGAACCATTTTATATTATTTATGATTATATGCTGGGAAATGATTTGTATCATTAAATTTTTACTGTAAAAAATTTAATGAAAATAAATTTCGTAGAGTAATGTAAATTTTATTAATTGTGTGTATTAATTGTAAATTGCATGTGTCATATTAAAAAAAATATTCGTCACAAAAATTTTAAACAACTATCTTAATAGTTTTTATTATTAAGGAAAATAGTTCCTTCGAAATTAATGTTTTCTTTCTTTCTTTTTCTTCCCTCTCTCTTTTAAATTAATTTAAAATAAATGTTTTAAAACTTTAGTATATTCTCTACTAAATGCTAAATATTATTTTCTGCTGAAGGGGTTTTGTTTCAATTTTAATCATTTTTAGCCCTATAAACTTCCTTTAAATCAAAGTATTTTACTAAAGTATTATTTTCGTAACTAGAAATTTTATTTATTTTTCAAATGTAATTCTATGAAAACATTTTTAATGTTAAAATTTATGTTTAAATGAACTTTTGTATTATGTAATATGATTAAAAAACATGAATTTTTCCATAGTTTTTAATTATTTCCATTTATCTAATTTTTTTTTTTTTGTAAATTAATTCTAATTTTTGGATTTTGTTTTTTTTTTTAAATTTTTAAGTAATCAGTTTTGAAGTTTCTAATTTTAAACATTTAAAAGTATTTAATTTTATGCAAAGATATTACAAGGTTGAGTGACAAAAATAATTTTGTGCTTAGAACAATGCTGTTTAAATAATAATTACTACCTACAATTGCTGTCAATATGTGTGTCTAAATACTTTGACATGTAGCCTTTCGTTAGCCAATTTCCTGTGCATGTGGTCTTTCACTTAAAAAGGTTGTGAACCCCTACAATAATGGATATAACATATACCGTGAACTCTCACTTAGGCACCGGTGTAAGGGGCCAAGAGAAAAAAGCGCATAAGTGAAAGAGGAGCATAAGTGAGAAACTTCAAAATTCTAAAACGCAACGTAAATTGCAGTGACAATATGAATGAATATGTTTCTAAAGATAAAATGTTAATATTTATACTGTTTTGGTATGTTAATATTTATACTGTTTTATTATAATATTACTATATATTTGGTAATGTTAATATTTATACTGTTTTACTATAACTATACAAAGAAAAAATTTAACATACCTTAAGACAATTTATTTTCTTACAAAATAATCTTTTGCCGACGTATTTCAAAAACCGTTATTTCCAGTTC
This sequence comes from Parasteatoda lunata, assembly GCA_949128135.1. NCBI lineage: Eukaryota > Metazoa > Arthropoda > Arachnida > Araneae > Theridiidae > Parasteatoda > Parasteatoda lunata. Next base: position 96,327,043 of record OX421975.1, read on the forward strand.
ATATAAATGGGATAAGGGGGAGTTTCAGAAGCAAAATTAAATTGTAAATAGTCCGTATAGTGTCTAAAGCTTCTAATTCTGCTGTGTGATTTGGAAGAACTTTATTATCCTCGTCAGTATCATCCACTACGTTCTCATCGTCCACAAGTTTTAGTTAGAAATAAATGAACAGTTCTTCACAAAAAATTAGAGTTTTATGGGAGGGGGAGAAATATCACATGATATATTTCTAAGAAAAGTACTTGACGGCATAATATGCTGCACAATAAGTTGTTGGATTACTAAACAGACCAGGACCACCTCCTTTTATTTACTCATGATGTCCATCTGACTGCTAGTAAGTGATCGCGGTCTCTTTCATCTTCATATTCCAGGTGTCTTTTTTCCCTAGAAAACAGCATGGGAGTAAAACTAACCTCTGGACAAGAGGAATGGTCATTTTCTAAAAGATGAATGGGCTTTCATTGTTGTTGGTGTAACAGATAAGACACCCTATTCAAAATTCTAGAAAGAATGTCTTTCCAGAATCAGCAAAAATGAAAAGGTCACAGGGAGAAGAAAATTCAATAGGATATAACAACATATATTTCTTTTTATCTGTAGCAAGGATTGCTTATTTGCTTCATTTTTAATTTAAAAAATTTTTTTTTAAAAAGGAGACAAATATTTATAGGACAAAAAAAAAATTAAAATTTTAGCCAAAAATTTAGGAGCATATTTGAATTATTAAAAATTAGGAGCATAATTTTTAGAGCGACACATAAACGAAGGATGTTTATCATTATTTTCCTACCTAATGTACTGGGACCTATAAATATCGTCGTATAAATGAAAAAGGTGCATAAAAGAGGTGGTGCATAAGTGAGAGATCACTGTAATTAAATTTTGTGAGATTAATTACTCAAATTGTTCAGTATTCTATAAAGCAGTGTTATTTGTGTATGGGTATGGAAAAAATTAAGAGTGAGACTATGTGTTGTAAAAAGGGATAAGAACCGTTCTGTCTGTATAATTTTTTTCATGCTGTTTTGTGATCATTCTTGGTCAATATTTTTCAGTACTGTTGTATCCCAAAATTAAGTCTAAAAATGTCTCCATTATAGTTAAAACATTTAATTATAGTAAATTTTAAAAATAATTTGTAAGATGAATTACTTAGATTGGTCAATATTCTACAAAGCAGTACTATCTGTGTGTTGCAGTGTAAACGATGAAAAAGATTACGGTTAGGTAAGAACTGTCCTGTATTCTGTACCAACACTTAAATTGGTACTTTTATTATGTTATTTTTTATGAAAAATGTGTGCTCATATACTTTTAAAATGATGTTCTTATGATTTACATATAAATATGGTGTGTAGTGTATTTAAAAAGTATTAAGTGATACTTTTGTTACAAAAATGTCTTTTTTTTTTTAATATTAATTGTTTACACTCTGGAAACTGTGACCTCTTTAAACTTACTGCTATAAATTGTTACATTTAATAATATAACTTTGGATACCTTGAAATTCCATGCATATTTATAATTTTGCTATTTTGTTAGCATATTTATAGTTTTGGCTATATGGTTTTGATGCCAATTTTTTACTAAATCAAAAATTAATAATTTTAGATATTATTTATTAGCATTTTATTATTTTTTTTACAAAATGATCTTTTGCGTAAAGTTTTAGTTACCATGTACCAAGTTATTGAATTCTTACTCAGTTAAGAGGTTTGAGGTGTATAATTTAGGATTTACTTTGACAGACCTGAGGACGCCCTTCTCACACAAATTGAAATGCTCTATTTTTAAGTGTCATTTAGTATATCTATAGAGGAATTCTCATCTAGGCTTAGGTAGTCTGTGCTTTAGGAGTTAATATGTATTTGCTTTAATTATATTTTGTACAAATGTAGTGATATTTTTACTGAACATTGATTTCTAATTATTGTAATGATTTCCATTTGTATTCAGGTGTGACCCTTCCTCTTTAAGTCCATATATTGGTATATTTTCTCTTGAAGAAACTAAAAGAGTTCTGGGTAAAAAAGAGCTTCTAGTGAGTAATGTTTAATGTATTTTTCAATTTTTATTACTTGTGGCTGTTTTATGCACAATTTTAAAGGGTATCCTAACAAGAGCAGAAAATTTAACTTTTAAATAAGTTCAGCCGAATTTTAATGTCACAAATTTCTGTAAAATGAATTTTATAACCGTCTTTTAACTGCCGACCCAATTTTAGGTTTACAACTACTAATGTTCAACCCTGTAGTCTTGTAATTTTGAACCTAATCCAGAAGACTAAGGAACTCCTGTACCAAGTATTGAAAAAAAATTTGCCTTTGTAAGGTCTTTTTGAGGGAACTAACCCGCATTTGTGTTACAAGGAAAGGGAAACCACGAAAACCCCCAGGCTGTAAGCCTAACAGCAAGGGGACTCTAACCAACCCATGACCCGTCTACCACTGAGGATATTTTACTTTAGCACTGTAGTTGGTGCACAATTCGTATCGATCGACTATCGTTGCGGTTCAAACCCGGTTCACCTCATTGGAAGGATGGCGCTCTATTCCTTGAGCCACCACGACTCTGTAATATTAATTTAGCAATACCACAAAAGAATCTCAATTTATATGTTATGTTACTAATAGAAACACTTCCTCTAATCATGTTCTTTTCTCCGTGGCCCTCAATTTTTCAAACTATTTTTAATCTTCAAAAATGTTTTTCCTAATTTCTGAAGAATTTAAAAGTTTTTTTTGAATTCTAATTCAAAAAAATATTTTCTTGAACAATTGAATGTATTATTTCTAGAAACCCAAATAAAGAAAGAAATTTCTAAGGTTGATTTCATGTTTTTTATGTTTGATTGTAAGTTTAAATATTTGTGTATAGATGAGAATATCTGCTCATAAAATAGAAAATCGGAAAGAACTTAGCCAGTTTAGTGGATCCAAAAGAAACTGATTTTTAAGAGAAAGTTATTATTGTGGAAAAAAATATTAAAAAAGAAGTCAAGGCATCTGAAGCTATATAAAATAAAGAAAATGATAAAATGGAAAATTTTAGCCAAACCTAAAATTAAATGAGAAAGCAGAGTTACTGACATTGTTAAAAATAAATGTTTTTTAAAGTAAATGTATGTTATATAACTTAACAACCATCAGTTCAGTCATTATTTTGACTAAATTGAAAAAAATTTGGTTTTCAATATCGTGAAATCTTTAGTGTCCCCCTTCGAGTTTTAATATTGAGATTTAAATGCCGTTTTTTTTTTCTTCCTATTTTAATATGAAAATTTTTATTTAATGAAACCATAAAACAGTCATTTCATAATTTTGTGTATGAAACCACATACAAAATATGACAAAGGATCTATATGCATTAAGGTTGAGATATTTTTTAATTTAATTCATTACTAAAAAATGTTTTGGAGATATATTAAAATTCTCTCTCCATTATATGTACTTAAAATCTGTATGTTCTTAGGTTTAAATTTTTTTTAAATCTGATTTCATTGATGATTTTATCCAGAAGGTAAAGAGAAGAGGATAAATTTAAATTCTAGATTGATCCAAAAAGGTTTGATTTGGTATACTTAGTGTTATATATACTAAACTGAAGAACTACATGAATAAAGTACAGAATTGGACATTCTATATCTTTTTATTATCCTATTTAAACTTGTTCCCCAGTCATGAGTGGTTGAACCCACTTTACAAGTGTTTATCTCTTTACTTTTCTTATGTCCTTTGGTGTTTGGACACTGAGGAAGGTTCTTGTTTAGGGAACCAAAACTATAGTATGTCAATTTCTGAACTTTATTTGTGCTGTATTCACATTGTTTTTCACTTTAGTATAGATTAGTGTTCAAAATATGGAGAGAGAAAAAAGTATAAAGAAATTTTTAAAAAGAAAGAAAAGAAACTAAATGTAGAATGTAATATAACTTTAAAAATTATAATTTTCATTTGTTGTACATCAAATAATTTGCTGTCTTATTTTTAATAAATGTATTTTAATTACATCCATTTAGTTTTATTCTGGATAATTGTATTTAAAATGGAATAGTATTTTTTTTTCTAGTGCACTTAAAAGTTAATTAAAATGATAAAAAAAACTTGTTCTGCCAGGAGAAATAAATTTTTTTGATACTTAATCTAAATTAATTTATCCTTGTGGATATATGACAAGCAAATTGCTTTTCTGTCTTTACTATTCATTTATGTCTATACTATTCATTAATGCTTGATTTCAATTAACAAAATTTAATTTATTCGGTCATTAATTTGTTATAATTGAATAATTTTATTAACTATTTTATTTAGATGTATTAATTATTTTATTTATTGTTAAATATTATTACCTGTTATCAAATGTTTAATCATTTTACACAGACATGTTGCTCCATACATGATTGATATCTACTTTAAGATTAAATAAAAAATTTAAACTTCCTGCACTTGTTTGGTTACCTTGTATTTTGTAATAGATTAAATAATTGTTTTAATCAAAAAATGTTTTTTCTCCAACTATTTTTGCTGAGTCAGTGTTTTCATTACCGAAAAAAAATGGGGGAGAATTTCTTACCCTTTCTCAAAAGCAGGGTGAGATTTCAAAAAGTTAAGTGAGATTTCTAAAAACTAAAATATTGCGAATAGACTTGGAAAAAAAAATTTCTTTAATTATAATACATTTTTAGCATCTTCTAATTTCTAAACCATTGAATACTTTTGCTGCATCATCATATGGAAAATTTTCGATATCTACTTTTTCATCAGCTATTCTCATTAGGTTGCTTAAATGCTCATCAGTCAATCTGTTACAATATTTTGTTTTAATTCGGTTTTGGGTGCTAAATGACCTTGCAACAGATGCTGACCTATCCTCTACATGTGCCGGCATAGGCTTCTCAATTATTTCTGTTACAGAATAGTGAAGTTCGTTGAAGTTATTCCCATGTTCATACTTCTAGTTAAGTCTTCCTGCACAGTTTTCACATACTTCAACTTTTACAAATTGCTGTAAATTGTGGATGAGGGAGTTTGGTAACTCATTAACAGCTAAAAATAGAGCTAACTTTAAACAACTTATTATAAATGACAAATTTTTTTTTCTCAACACTTGTCGTAGCTGTTTTCATGGTTTTTTCAAAAGGGCGGAAGAATAAATCTTTTCCAAAATTCGAGAGATTCGCACATTTTAAAATTGATTAATAAACTAAAAGAACTTCTCACGTGAATCATTTTTTAGTGCGAGAAAATAAAAAAATATGCAAGATTCTCACGTTCTCGTGCTGTAGAGAAAAAACTGTGAGTTAATAATTTTTTTTTTTTTTTTAAATTTCTCTGGAAGCTGCTTTATTTACTGTCAGAGAAATCTAGTTGTATACTTGTTGTTGTAGTACTATGTAATGTAATATTATTTATTACTTATGTAGGGCGTGTTCATTGTTCCCCAGAGCATAAAAAAATTTAAATCCCTGCAAGTGTCAGAAGAATTTTTCTATCCTTCTTCCTTAGGATTCCGTAAGTATTAGTTTTTTGCAAACACTTCCCAAATTTTTTTCATGGCTGTCATCTCTGCTTGATTTTGCCAGTTCTTTATGGTCTCCTGGTTTCATCAAAAGTTCTTCTAATTATTCATTTTTAAGCTTTTTTTTAATGTTTAAATATTTTTTTTTTTTCAATTCAAATCTCTATTTTCAAGTTACTAAAGAATATTTTAAGACTATCTCAATTTAAATTAAAAACAAATACAAAATTGTGTAAAATAATTTTCTATTAAATAAGAATTAGCCTAAAAATAAGAATTAAAAGAATAAGAATTATAAAAAAAAAAAAAAAAAAATTCCTAAATTTATGAAATTCCTTATCATTTTAATATATTTACCCAATTTATTGCTTGCTTGAGTATATAAATAAGTACTGCTGCTAATAATGAGGTAAGCCTCATTTATAGAAATTATTTTTAAGCTTTTTTTTTTTTTAATGTTTAAATATCTTTTTTTAAAATTAAAAACTCTGTTTTCAAATTATTGAAGGTTATTTTAAAACTATCTTAGTTTAATTTAAAATTAATGCAAAAATGTAATAAACATAATTGAAGCGTTTTATATTATAAAGTCCATTATCAATCAGAAAGAGAAAATGTTGTACTTTATTTAAATTTATGGTTCTAAAAATCCCAAAGTTTCTGTGACTAAGATATTTTGAGTCTTACACATTTATTTGCATAAAATTTATATTGTTTTTTTTTTTTTTTAGATTTACTAGGTTTTCTTTTCTTTGTGTTAGCAGCTATGTTTTTATTTTATTTTTATGTATTATTTATTTGTCTTAATAAAAAGGTATCTTTCTTGTAAGTCGTTAAATTTTCTGTTATCTTTCCAGAGACCCTTAGTTTCTCTCATCATGGGTTATGTAAAACTACTTATTTTGGCTTTCAAAAACATGTAAGTACTTTTTTCTTATTATTATTTTCTGAAGTTTTATTATAAAGAGCATTTAATGATAAAATTGATTTTTCTACAAAGAATTAGCTGTTTTATAATAATATATGATTTAATAAATATTATAATTTATAGTTTATTTTTGACAATAATAAAAAATAAAACTCTGATAAGGCATCTTTTTAAATGATCCAATTTTACAGCATGCCTTATTTTTTAAATGTTCCTGTTTTTATAATTTGATCCCACCTTTAATTTCTTTTGATTAGGCTTGAGGTTTTCTAACCAGTGTTTTTTTTGTTAACTAATTTAATATAAACTTTTACATAATTCTCTGTTTTTTTAGCTTTTGTTTGAAATGGCTGATCTTGGTCCCAAAGTTTTGATTAGTCCTAAAGAGGTGTTCTCTTCTCTAGTTAAATGTGGCTTGGTGTCTGATACTCATGGAGGAATAGATAAGACTCCTTTAGTATGCAAATTCTTTTATTGCTGTTATCAGTATTTAGGTTTACAAATGCAGATTTTTAAAATTAAATTTTTTTATGCTATACATTATGTCCATTTACAAGTTTGTTTTAATTTAAGAGTTTCAATAATTATTGAACACATTGTATTTGTGCTTTTTTTTCTTTCAGGTTTCGCAAAGAGAGTCAATATTGCAACTTGCTTTAGAATATCACTTGCCATTTTTCTTCATCAAATGCTTTAAAGAGTGGCGATATAGTGGTTGGTTCTATTTTGGTTCATTTAAACTAATGTTTGATCATATTTTTAGTGCTTATTCATGTCATTATAAATTGCGGATACACTTTGACTTTATTTAATTTAAGCTGATAGTCTATAGAGTTTTTCCTTTATATTGGTTTAGCAAAAAGAATTAACATAGTTCTTGCATGTAAACAGGGCATAATACAATGTTTTCAGTTACAATGTTTTTCCTTTTAATAATAGTTTGTCGTAGGTGACTAGAGGTGTTTCCTTATTATGATCTATTCAAAAGAAACGAAGCACACGAAGAAACAGTTCATAATTGGGAAACACCTCTATTGGCGTATGATGACGTTTCCTGGCATAAGTTCCTGTGCAATTTTAATCCTGATAATGTGCCCAAACTCACCTAGAAGTTTGTCTCTACATTTATATGATCCCTTGCTATATATAATACTTTTTATAATTGTTTATTTTAAAAAAAAATGGACTAAAAAATGTCATTTAAACAAAACTAGCTTGGAGTGAGAAACCAACAGCAGATTAAAAATCAGTGAGGTGATAATATTCAAGATCTAATAAAATATCTCATACTACAAAAAACAAATACAAAAAATTGTTCTTTTGTATTATTAATACATTTTTTTTTAACTAATACTTCTTCAATGGCACAACAGTCTTGGGTGGGGTCTGGTCTTCTTCAGAATTTCATTCCATGATTTCCTGTTCTTGGTTAAGTGTTTACAGTTTTAAGATCTTTCCTGGGTACCAGATGGTTTGATCTAGAAGATTTTCTTAGTGGTTTGATTATCATCTTATCTTATTAAGAATCCTGCCCTTTTTAAGCACCATCCCTTTTAAACCTTATTAAGTGGAACCTTTTTATAGCAATAAATTTGATGCTATCTGGTTATTTACATAATTTATAGATTTCAGAATTCGTTCTTTTCCAATAATTATCACACTTCATCATTTCAAATATACTTTTCAATACTTATCTTTCAAATCTAGGAAGCAGCTCTTTATCATTTTTAGTCATTGTTCATGTTTTGGAGGCATTTGTTAGGATGGGGCTTATCAAAGTTATGTAAGGGAGTTTTTTTTTTTTTTTTTTTTTTTGTGAATATTGTATTTTAATTATTTTTGTAGACCAAAGAAAACATCTGTTGATGACTCTGTTTTGAGTCACTGGTATTGTGTTCATGCCAATGCCTAAATGCTTGAAGCTATTAACAACATCAAACCTTTATTTTCCTATTTTAAAATAAAGATTATTGAAACTGGTATATGATCACTTAAAAAAAACTTTGATACCACTATAAAAAATATTTTCTAAAACTGCAGAAATTTCGTAATTATTAAAATAAATAAATAAAAACCTTTTAATTTTAGAGCTTAGTACTACAGCTCATTCAAAATATCTGATAATCAGCAATTAACTCCGTATTATACTTGTCAAAATTAATTGTTCTTCATTTAAATTGCTTTTCATAAAAAAAAAGTTCCATTTTTTTTAGGATTAGTATATTATCACTGAAGGTCTGTTATTTCATATGATAATGGCTGCACCCTATTACTGTATGATAAGTGTCGACAACACAGATACATTCAAAAACAATTTGTAAAGTATATTAAGCAAAAAGCTGTATAGTTCATGGAAAACAAATAGTTTTGCTATGGCATTAACACTAGAACTACTAAAATTGTCATTAATAAGCCTAAATGTATTTTTAACTTTTTCAAATTCTTTTTAGTTTCAACCATTTGTTTTCCATTTACAGTTTTTCCTCCAAGCTTACAAACTTCCATAATAAATTTGTTTATTTATTTTTAGTTGTTATGAAAATATGACTTATACTTGAAATGACCAATAATTCAAGTTGACAAGTCATCAGTATCTTAGAGTAATTTTTTTTAAAAATTATGATTTCAAAATTGTTCCAAAACAACATTTATTCTGGAATAACTAAAGATCTCCACCAATGAGATAATTGAAAGCAAACAAATGCTTATTTGCACAAAAAATCAAAACAAAGTATTTTTACCATTTCAGTATTGTATAGATTGTGTCTAAAACATTTCAACAAAATCTATAAATCTTGCACCTATTTTAATGCAGAATTTATATTATAAAATGTATTTTTTACTATTTCTTTTGCTTTTAAAGTGACATTGTAAAATTTAAAAAATTAATTATAAAAAAAAATAGTTCTATTTTATTTGAAGTTTTCATGTATTATTTCTTATGTCTGTTTTATAAAATTCATTATTTGTTTCCTGTAGATTCCGTTCATGAGTTTTGCACTTCAAAAGGTCTGTTGAATTGGGGATGGAAAAAAGTATTGGTCATCAAAAACTCTATAGATCGCTTGTGTAAGTTATTAGTTAAAAGATCCAAATTGTACATCAAATCCCTGATGAAAGGCTTCTAATATATTTTAAAATATTGAGTATATATATATATATCAGTGGCGTGGCGTGAAAAATTTCGGTGGTCATCGCAATTATTTAAGCTTGTGGTGAAAAATTATTAACTCTAAAATGCAATGGTTGAATGTTCAAAAAAGAAACTTTAAATCTTACCTTCACTTATACATGAGCTCCAGCCTTCTTGTTTTTGAAGCGAATTTGGTAGTTATTTCGATGTAAAAGTCTTCCTTCTCCTTTAAAGACATCAACAGTTCCTTTTCAATGGACAACAAAGCCAAATTACTGAGCCTGTCTTCTGTTTGTGTGGACCTCTTGTATGTATGAATCCTTTTAAGAGCGGAAAAACTCCTTTCTACTGGTGCTATTGTTGCAGGAATGGTCGAAATTAATTTGGAGAGTTTAAAAATTTCCTTGAAAGAACAGTGTAAATTTTCTTCTTTCAGAAATTTTATTAGTTTTTAGTTTAGTTTAGTTTAGCCAGTTTATATTCACTTACGGTTTTCTGTACGTGCTCGAGTAAACCATTAGATGTGTGGTCTGCACTTATGTCGGTAAATCCTACGAACCTCTCTGTAACACTGCTGTCTCCCTTCACAACATATCTCAAAATCAACATATCTTCTTCTAATATCCGACGCTTCATCTAACATTAAAGCTACAAAATCTGCTTCTTCTATTTCTCGTTTAATAGTTTCTATCAGTTCTTCACTAATAATACTAATTAGTTCATTTTGTATACAATTTGAAGTGCCTTTAAAAACTGTGGAATTTTCAAAATGTTCTGCTAAAACTGGATTGTAGAGTTTTAAGAGATTTAAAGTTTCAACATAATTTCCTTGATTCAAAGAGGAAGTTTTTTCATTGTGCCCTCGGAAGGGTAATTCTTGTTTGGCAAGAAAACATGTCACATCTATGAGTCGTTTTAAAACTTCACGATTTTTCTTAACTTTTTGGTTATGCAAATTGTTATTAACTTTGAGGGTTTTGTCTATTCCTTCATCTATTCGTTGCTTTCCAAAATTATGCAGGTCTACTACACACTGAAGATGTGATTCAGAATTTTCGTGTGCCTTGGTTGATTTGGTTAATCCATTCAAATTACTGAAACCACTAAAATTCCAAACGTTTTTGGATTTGGAAAATAATAGACAGGGCCAGCAAAAAAGTTTGGACAAACTTTCACTGCCACAGAGCCAAGTATGAGAATCATAATTAGAAACTGTAAAGTGTCTGGTATATTCTCTGCCTCTTTCTTTTACTTTGGACGAGAAATTTTTGAGTGATGGACAAGGTCTACCATTTTGGACAATATGCAGTTTATCGTCAAATCTTAAAGAACCGAAAGGTTTTTTCTGGAGTTCTTGTATAATATCCGATTCAGCCATGCTCGAATCAGTGAAATGGGCATCAACGAGGAAAAAATTTCACTTCATTTAATGAAAACACTGAATTATCACATATGAATATTCAAAGACGATGCAAAAACTTACCAAAAAATAATCAAAACACCATCTCAATTAATAAAAATATCTATGACATAGCAAGACACAAAAATCACTGAACAACAAACCCGCCAAACAAACAGAAATATCTAAAAATCACATGCACATCGGAAGTTGGCTGTACTAACTTACGATCTGACTCCCCCCCCCCCCCCCCCCCCCAAAAAAAAAAAAAAAAAACTTTCAATATATTAACTAAACCATCTCAGTTAAAAAGCAGAATATACAATATAATGAAAGAGAAAAATTAATCAAAAAGTCCTGCAAAATAAAAAAAACACCCTTTAAAAAAAGAGAAATTTTAACTGAATAACATTTCATAACAACAGGGAAGTACAGCGGATAACGGAACAGCAACGCTGTTCTAATTTAAAATCTAACCCCCCCTTCACTTGAAGAGTGCGAGAGCTTCTTGGCTTCTGTCCAACAGAAGCGCAAAAATGTGCGGTGAGTAGCGGCGTACTTTTATTTGGATAAAAAGATGCGCGGGGTGGGTGGGGACCAGTCATTCATTCCCATGAGGCAGGAAAAAAATGTTATTTGGATGCGCTAAAGTTTGCGGATCGCGCAAGGTTTCTCTTTGGTTTTTACACATTTTTGATCGAGATTTTTTTTGTTGTTTGGAAAAATCATATTTTTTAAATTATATTTAAACTCAAAATACTCTATCTAATACTCTGAAATATTGCTTGGTCATCGCCGCATCGTGCGATGACCGGACGCCACGCCACTGATATATATATATATATTTAAAAATATAATAATTTTAAAGTTTAATATATTTTGAAGTTCTACTAATAATTTATAATAATAATTCTAAAATTATTTCTTTTTATTAAGGATTTTATTGTTTTCAATTAAAAAATAAATTCTTTCAGTATGAAACATATCCCGTTTAACACAAAAATGTTTATTTGTGCACCTAACTTAAAAGGAGTGCATAATTTCATTTTTGTAGAGTTATTGTTTGAGCGCCAATCAATTCAAAGTAAATATTTGTTTATGTTTTATGCTATTTCTGTAAAACAAGATGATGAAGAGAATAAAATTGTACATAATATCTCTCTTTAGAAGAATTTTTATGACCAAAGCAATAGTCTTATAAATTTTTTTTGCATTGTTTAGTTAAAAATATAAGTTTTGATCATAACTGAGGTGTTAAAATATCTTTTAAGTATTCTGTGTAAATTTTACATCTTTAACCTCATTCATATGAAGCACAGTTTAAACATATTAGGGATATGTATTTATAATTTTATTGTTTGTTTGAAGTGTTTATTTTAATTTATAAATTATTAATATTATACGGTTTCCCAAGTTCTTTTTTAAAACCAATTTAATTATAGGTGGGACACTTTTCAATTGTTCTGGTATAGACGTTGATAAAAGAGCATTGAAGTCATTATATGCATATAGAAGGCAATTTCATTTGATAGATAATATTATATCTGGATATCAAAAGCATGTAACTCCAAGAACAGAGCAAGGTGAGAGAGTTTGCAATTTTTATGTTATTTATTTAAGACTTATATTTATCAAAATTATCATTAAACTATGATTTAAGGAAAATATATTTTCAAACTCCTAGAAGTCTTTTGTTAAAATCATTGAATAATTATTAATCTTCAGCATTCTTTAGTCTGAGTAATCATTCCCCGAGATTCAGGTCAATAGACAAAAATAATGAATCATTTTAGCTAAAGAAAATTTAGAGCAACCTTTTAGGTTTAAAGGATATTGTGCAATGAAAGAGTGTTGATTAATACCTTGATTTCTTAGCTATCTTTCATTTTTGTTTAATTTAACTTAGGCTTGAAGTACGAAAACTAGTAGTCACAGCTATTAAAGGCCGAAACAAGCATCATACCATGTTTGGTCAGGAATCTGAGGTCCATCTATCTGTTAGTGGGTGACTACTTGGTGAACTTTGAAGATCCAACTACAGTCCAGTAATCTTTACTCATGAAGACTCTTCCAGAAATGCTTAAATAAGCTATAATACAGACTTCGCATTGGCTATGGGGTGAATTACACAGGCGTTAGTTTATGGCATTTCAATAACGACTTCAGCTGTGCTGTTAATTTGGGTGATAATGTCCTCTGATGATTCAATGAATGTCAGGTGAAAAATAAGTTTTAGAAGTTGGAAGAAAAAAATCTTGACCTGACAGATTTAAAGATTTAGGTCAATAGATAAGTCCATTGCAGCATGTCATATGTTTTGATAAAGCAACCACTAGATAGTTTTACCAAGCCGGCTTTCTGTCATGGCTTGCTATTTTTTTTCTTGATACCTCATAGTTTGTTTGGCAAATTATCACCTCTTACAATTGATCTAATTAATGGAATATTGTGTACTGGGATGCTATTTTAAAATTTGAAAATAACTTTTTTAAACAAATTTGAATTTTTGTCTCAAAATATAAGGGGCAGTCAAAGTATGATAATAATAATTTAAGCCAGAGAAGGTTAAAAGGTTATGCCCCTTGATGTTCACTTCATTCTGAATATTATCAAAAGATTCATATATTTGAATTTTCATCTTTCAAAAACTGTTTGACTGATTCTGTTCAGACTTTGTGTTTCAGCATTTATAATTACATTGTTAATTACATTTCTTTGCCATAATTTAAATAACCCATGAAAAAGACTATAAAATTTTATTTTATAACAATGTAACTGTTTGTGGTAGAAATTAATTTTCTGACTAGCTCGTATTTAATTTACTTAAATACATAAAATCGAGCATAAACAGTCACAAATAATGATAATGAAACGAAATGAAACATTTACTGTTTTTAGAAACAGTAGCTATGCGTCAACTGGAGAGGGAATAACTATATTGTCGCTAGATTCAGCAAATAGTTAAGTTCAGAGAGATTGCCTTGGCAATTCATACTGTAAATAGATCCGTCATTATAAAAAAAAAAATTTCTTCAGAGTCAGTTTTATGAAAGAAGTGTACAAATTATTTATCTCATCTCGTTTCAGAAATATGAGTAAATTAATAAAACTGAAATTAACACTAACAGGGCACAAAACTTTAACCACTCTCCATTTGGATCTTATTTTCTAGATTATGGCTACTCCGATATTTTAAGAGTCACGATTGCAAATTTGTTTTTAAAAAATTGCAATTTCATTTGCCAACAACTCAAGATTTCATATAAAAGTGAAAATTCCAGGGTTTGAAAAAACCGAACCTGCCCGAGTTTTATTGAAAAAACCCAGGGAAAATTGGGTTTTATTTGAAAAAACCGGGAAAAATTGGACTTTTTCATGTAGTTCTCATAAACTTTAAAATTTTACAGTGGAAATATTTTTATTTATTAAATATTATTGCATAAGCTTAAAAATAGAAATAAATCCAAAAAGTTTATAAAAAATATATATAATCAAATTAAAATAAGTTGAAATAATGCACTATCACTAATACATGTTTGAATCTTTATTGCTAAATACATAACGTTTCACAGTTTTTAACCAATATAAATGCAACAGTAATATAAAAGGAACAAGTTCATTTTTCTTTTTGTTTTCCCACACATTTATTACTATATTTATTAAACATATATGTATGTATGAATGTATATATATATATATATATATATATATATATATATATATATATATATATTACTTATTACAAATTTATAATCAATAAATATTTATAATTAGTAAAAACTAAAATTTCCTCTGGCTTTTATCTTTAATAAAATTAAACTGAAATAATTATTTAATGGTCTTCCATGTTTTTATAATACGATTAATAGAAAGTGAAATTAAAATTACTTATAATTTTAAAGAGTATCAATTACTTGTCCCATTTTGATGTTCAAGAGCAATCTCTTGATATTAATAGTAATAATTGGCAAAAGTTTTTACGTGGTCACAATATGAACTCCATCTAGTATCATTTGGTAATTGGGCCAATAAGCAATTTTTTTCATTTGCTCATCCATGTGCTTGATGCACATTTCTAAAATATTTGTTAAGTTCTGTGATGTGTCCAATGATAGTATTAGGAGATACTTCTTTTTCAACCAAATTTAAAGTACCCACTTTGTGAAAAAACCCACCAAATGGGTTTTTTTCAAGGTAGGCCCACCCTATAAAACCCAGGCGCGTTTTTCAGAGTAGGCCCACTTGGTGAACCCTGGAAAATTCTGAAAATTATAAACTTCTGAAAAATAAAATTTTTATTGAATCAAAAAAGATTTATTTTTCTTATCTATTTTTAATTCTGTTTTTTTTTTTAAATTTTTTTATGTTTTTTTATATATTTTTTTTTTATTTATTTTTTTATTTATTTATTTATTTATTTTTTATTATTATTATTTATTTTTTTTTTGAAAAAGAAAGCTTTAAACCAACCTATAAATTTTTCTTAGGCATTCAAGATTTACATTGCAGAAGAGAAGCACTTTCATGCATTAATTTATACTTACAAGTTTTGTTGTGGTTGCGATCTGTTCATGTTCTACCAGAAGTGAATGAAGATAATGCAACATCTTCAAATGTTATCTATCGATTTGATGAAATAAACAAATCTTATTCCTGTAGAAGATCAGCTTTACAAGCCTTAAATAGGTGAATTTATTGTTAATATTATTAGTTTATTATCAATTTAATCATGAAATAAACTAAAATTATTGATTAAAAATATCAACTTTACATTTATTATATGAAGATTGAGATTTTGTGTTATAAAATTTTTTTTAAATTTTATCAAAGTTAGGTTACCATGTGTGTTATTGAGTACAATCACTAAAAGAAAAAAATTATAATTTTTTTCATAAATAACAGCTTATTTTCACATTTTTTTTTTTTGTATTAGAACTTAAATATTTTTCTAATATTGGCAATACAGCTTTAGCAAACACCCCATTTAATGAAGCAAATTACTTTTGCCTTTTTATTCTCGTTACAAGCTAGTTTGATTGTGTTTGTCGAGAGTAATAATATTTTTTTTTCCTCATCCTCAATGAACAGCCTTGAGTATTAATTACCACTGTCTGAAAAATATATCTTCATGTGATATTTGATTGATCGTAATATATCCATCTTTCATTGTGGATATTTTGTGTTAAATTAGTGGGTAGTGCTGGATTGCTATAGTTATACTGCAGGTCAAACACTTTATAGTAAATTTTCTCTCAACTACGTAAGTAATTTAAAATATAGAAAGAATGTGTTAAGCATACCAAAAATTGCTTATATTTTGGTTATTTTGGTAAATGATTTTCAGCATTCGAAACTTCATGGTTTACTCTAGGTTTGCTTGAATGATATTTTGAAATATCAATGGTAGTGAAACAGAATTTGCCATTAAAAGGTTCTCTCATGTTACATTGCAGGCCTGTATAATATGCATGAAGGGCATTCGTGGAAAATTGGTCCTCATCGCGAAATGTATTTATTTTTACTAAAAAAAAAATTTATTAATAAAAAAAATCCGCCGTTTCAAAATAAAATTGTATTTTTTGAATTGCTGCAAAAAATATTTATTCCTACCAATGCAAGGATTTAGATTTAGAATTAAATTCACAGGATTTAAACTCACGCATCTCTATTCCTATTGGTTTAAGATTGTGCATCGTGTTTCGTATTTGCACGATTTTATATCAAAAATCTAATTTCCTTAATCATGCGATTTAAAAGCCACTATTATGATTTGTGTTCAAGTGACTTAAAAATTATGCATCGTAATTAGTATTCACACGATTTTCAACGAAAAACATTGAGATCCGTATTCATACGATTTTAAAATCAAACGTTGAGATTCGTATTTACACGATTTCAAAATTAAATGTCAAGATCTTTATTTTTTATTAAAACGTTGATAACATTCTGTGGATAACTTCTTCCTTTCTTACTCGAATTTCAGGTATTTTTCAATTATTTAAAAAGTGTTTTTTACACATAACATTTTTGGATTTCTATTTTCAGTTTTTTACCAAACTCATTCTGGTAGTATGAATCGTAATAGAATTCTATAAAAATTAAACATTTTTAAAAAAATCCATAATTTTCAAATGAATTTTGCCAAAATGAGGTGGGGATGAAAAGTTAACTTCAGTAGTTACAAGAGTTAATCAATGTGTACAGAAAGTTTTTTGATTGAGATTTTGTGTTCTCAGAAAGTTTTTATTTTATTTTATCTAAGCCTGGTACATAGTATTGTCTTAAGAATTTTTACCATCTCAAGGGTACAAACTAAAGTCATTAAGTTACTATTGAACCTTTATTTTTAATAATTTTATTTTTAGTTCAATTGGTGCTACAGATGTACTCATGATTGATGGAATTGTCAAAGAAGTTGGTGTAAGTGGCATTTGGCAAGAAAAAAATGGAACAGGAATATACCCACCTCCAAGTATCTATGCAGCATTAAACACCTATTTATTGCATGGAGTTGATACCAACTGGAAACATGCTATTATCTATTACCTACTGCTTGACCTTAAAAGCTCTGTTGAAAACACTCAGTTTGAAGCAGAAGTTAAAAAGTTCCCAGTAATATTCAATATGCCAAAATATTTGGTGAAATTAGTTAAAGCATTTTGGTATTTAGATCGAAAAGATTGTGATGTAAGTATGTTTGTAATTGTTTTAATATTATTATTTTGTATCAGAAACGATAGTTGATATTATCAAAGTATCAAGTTTAAAATAAAAACTAACATTGAGGTTTCTCCCGTTTTAATTCTTTTCTCTTAGCCTTGTATATTCCACGATTTCTGAAATTGCTACTAAGTCAGGGTTCTATTTGTAAAAAGTCATTAGCAAATGAAAAAGGAAAAGAAAAAAGAAAAAAATGAAGAATTTATTTTAAAATTTGAAACTTAAATTTTAGTTGTATTTGGCAAAAATATTACTGATGCCAAGCATTTTATTTTACCTGTTATTGAAAGAATTTGAATATCAGAAGAAACTGTTTCACTATAAATTTCTAAAATATTGAGAGTCATCTGCTGAATAGTTTTTTTTTTTATATAGAAAATCTATAATTTTGTGTTGTTTTTCATTATTATTAAAGTAAATAGGTTTAATTTTGGAACAGTAATCACAGGGTTCCGACGGTCCTTAAAAGTCCTTAAAAACTGCTAAATTTTTATTTTGAAAAATAAGGGCCCCTAAAAGTACATCAAGGTTTTTAAAATTCTCTTCATTCTTCAGCATCACTATAGTTTATAGGAGCCATTTTTCAGTTTAATTTTTTAAAACTGAAATTCATTCTTTTGTCACTTAGAATTAGACCATGCAACAAGGGTAGAGCATTATAGAGAGACAAGAAAGTATGTGTGTGAGGGGGCTACAGGCAAGAAGGAATAAAGCATATCCCTGTTTAAAAATGTCCTTAATTTTTTCACAAAGAAAAGTCATTAATTTTTGCTTTGTTAAAAGATTGGGAACAATGAATTAGCATTTTTTAGAAGAAGGAACGGGTAAAAAATAATAAGGAGAGAATTCTACCATTATTGCTTTTAAAATATGAAAATAATAATAAAAAACTTGAGGTTCTTTTCTCTCTTTTTCTTTATAGATATTTTCATTGAAAAACAATTTTTTTTAAAATTCAAATGAAAATAGAGTGTAATTTGTGCTACTCATAAAAGTTTATCAATGTTAATAAAACTCAGATAATGGCTCAAAAATTGACATTGTATATATTCAGTATAAACAAGAACTCCCTCTGTGTTGAAACACAAAATGACACAATAAAACAAGAGACAAACAAATTACGTTAAAGAAAAAGGTGATTTAACCAATAGAGTAATTAGGGGGAAAAAGCCTGAACAAGATAATGAAAACACAAGACAAACAAACTGCAGAAGGAAAAAAGTTGTTTAGCCATTCGGGTACAAAAAACAAGATGTCTTGTTCAATTTTTTATTTTTTTTTCCTTACTCTAATTGTTAAGTTTCTTTTTCTTATCAATTCAAATATGCTTAAATTTTATATCATTACTGTCTTTCTTTTTGTCATATACAAAAGTTTTAATAACAACCCTTGTAATTTAAGGATGCTATTAGAAAGATATTTGATCCTGCTGTGAAGTCTTCAGACATTTTAATGTGGCATCATCACAGAATCATAAAATCTTGTCTTTATTATCGAAATCCTGAGAATTCTTTGAAGTACATCAATCATGTGGCACCACCTCAAAATACGATTGAAGATATGAGATTATACTTATCTGTTTTGCTTGCATGTGGGTAAGAAATGTTAATCATTTTTGCTAGTTGCAGAGTTCCCCTGTGTTATGAAGGACATAGAAAAATTTGTTAGTGGCATTATGAGAAAGAATTTGTTACTATGTTGGCAACAAAAAAAAGTTCAAAATTACATAGCTGATCTAACTATTTTAAAATATCTTATTTTATAATAGTATTTTATATGAGGTTTGAAATAAATAATTCTTATGTGTTTTGAAAAAAATACTAAGATTGATTTTTTTACATCAGTGCCATTAAAGAAAAAAAAAAAAAAAAAAAGCCCATACCATAACTTAAATTTCTCTCACTGGCTCGTATTGTATATGTAATAAATTCTTTAAAATTCTTGTGTTTTCTTTTGACTGACTACTGACTTTGTAGACTGTGTTTCATATGAAATGAATGAATGTCTTTTTACTGATTGTTTTGTTGTATGATGCATTACTATTGTATGATCTTCCACAGTAAGAAAAACTGCCCAAAAGAAATAGGTTTCTTCGAACCCAGGTGTAGGAAATAGATTAAACTTTTTTTTAAAAAGAAATATCATGTTTAATATATGATATTTCTTTTACAAGTTGTTTAATACATCATTTTTTAATAATTTAAAATTGAAATAGAATAATTGAAAAAACAATTAAATGAATTTTTTTTTTCGGGAAATAAAATGATTTAATGAATGCAATGTAACAAATTATGCAGTAAATTAAGAGTTAAATAAATGCTCATAATTTATTTCAATATAAATATGCATATTTATTTAGGAAAAATAATAAGTTATTTTGAATGTGTTATAATAGTTTTCGTAAGCTATAGTTTTCTACATAAAGCTGAAGTAAAAATATATGAAAATAGTAGATTTTTTTAAGAAAATTGTAAAACTTTTTTTTTTCTACTGAAATATGAAATGAAATTTTGTGAATTGAAATCAAATGAAATTTTATATGAAATTTTATTTTTTAAAATTAAACTATTCCTCGAATATTTATCGCTGAATTTCATTGGTTACATTTAGTTTTTTTCTAGTTTCTACTATTTCTTCTGGTTTTTTCCAGCATTCTGGAAGTAATCTTAACCCTAGTACCCCATTATACTGTTGTTTTAATACATTGGCTATTTATTTTATTTGCCTACTCATAACCTTACTATACATGCTAATTACTCATGCGTATCTCTTTTGTCTTGTATAATTTTATGTTTAAGCAATTATTAGAATTTTATTTTTTGCCGCAATTTATTTCTTGAAGGGAGGTTGGCGTAATTTTCATATAAAAATTTTGTAAAACTTGTTATGTTATTCTTGATGAAATTAAATTCAAATCATGAAAATGTCTTTAACAAATTTTTAGTGCTATTACACAAGCCTTTGAATACCAAAGAAAGAAGCAAACCCAAGGATATGGAAATGACCTGATGAAACATCTATTTCTTGGATGCCAAGAAAGTATGAATCTTTTTCAATTATAAAAATAAAAGTATTCATTCATAGTGTTAAATTGGGTTATTTAAACCATAAATCACAATTTCTTTTGGATGACCTTTACTTACCACCAAACTTCTGAGGAGGTTAATCCCAGAATTTTCTATTAATATTTTTTTTTTTTTTTTTTTTTTTTTTTTTTTTTAAATCTTGTTAAACTTTTTCAACATTCAACATTCAGCTCAACGTTAAACATTCAGCTTACCCTTTTTTTTAGTCTTACCTAAAAGTCCAATATTCACACAGTCAAGAATGCCTAAATGCCTAAAAGTCCTATAACTGGTTTCACACAGTTAAAAATGCAATTTTATGTCTGAAAATTAATTTACTTTATGCTTGTATGAAATCATTTTGTTAGTTACATGCCTAACTTCTTTAATGGGTCTCTAAACCATTCATTCTTTATAATTTCTTATATGGCAAATAGTTTAATTTAGTAGTAGAAGTTCAATGTTCTACTGCACTTTTCATGTAGGCGTGAAAAGTATTTTTAACTTTCTTTAGTGTGGTAAGCATTAATTTGTTTCCTTTTTATTTATAGTGGGGAAAATGAAAGAATTGATGTATCTGCCTTTAAACAACCTGGAATCTTCAACACTAGTGCAATTTCTTTCTGAAAGTGAAAGTGCTAGAGAACAAGAAACACTTGTCATCTACCAGCTATTACATTGTAAATTATTTGAAGCAGAAAAAAATAATGAAAAGCTTTCTCTCTTACTTATGGTTTGTATTATTGTTAAAATTGCTTTTTTTTAATTGTAAATATACTATTTTATTATGTTGTAATTTGGAATAACAGGCCATAGAACAGAGAGAAGTTTATCAATATATCAAAATCAGGGAATTTAATTAAAATTTCTAAAATAATAAGGATAAATGAATAAATTTATGTGTAAGGTATGTAAAAGTCTTTTTCATTTTCTATGAAAATTGGTTCTGTAATAATTTTAAAAATAAAATTTTTCCAAAAAATGAATAATTTATGTGCCTAAAAGTTCTATATTTCTTTTCTGTGAAAATTGGTCTCGTAATAATTTTTAAAAAAAAAAAGTTTATTTTTAAATCCAATGGCTTGTGTAAGTGCTTTGTAATGTATTTTATGTATAAGAAGAAGGTATTTCTTATAATTAATAAAATTTATGTCACAGATTTTGCAGAAGTCAGGGAAATTCGATAAATGACTATTTGTGGCCTAATTAAATAAGTATTTCTTTGAATTTTTTATATTAAAGTGAAGTGAGGAGTATAAGAATATGGATAAATGAAATTTATGCAGCTGGTTGATATGTGAGTTTACAACTGTAATAATTGAAATCTGTGTAGTTAAATTTTTTTTTCCTCCATAACATTAATGAAATAAGGTAGCGATTTCCAAATAGTGTTCCGTGGAAGGTTCTCAGGGGTTCTGGGAGTTGGAACTTTTTTTTTAACAGTTATGATTTTCCAAACCTGTAGTTAAATTTTTATCTGATTAATTACCCATTATTTATTTAATATTTTCGTAATTTTTATGAAATTATTTAATTAAAATGCCTGTGAAGAAAACATTTTAGTTTACACTTAGATTTTTCTTTTTTCACAATTCTAACTAATTTTTATAGAAAAATCGTAACAGTCCATCAGAAGCCCTTATCAGAGAAAGATCTGTGGACAGGAATGCTTTAGTTGAATGTCTGTTGGCAGGGGTATCAAAAACAGAAAGAAACCTAGTCAATGAAATAAACAGACTTCCACTTGAAGCTCCAAAAAGAGAAGGTAATTATCATTCTGGCAAAAGTATTTTCAATTGATCAGATAATTTACTGCAAATATTTTTTTTCACAGTAATCATATGACTATTATTTTAATTTAGTAATTATGTTACAGATTTTAGTAATATAGTGAAACCTGACTAAAGAATATACCTTCAAAACTGCTAAAATTGTATACTTAGGAAGCACATGATAATTGTAAAATCTAATGTAATAAGAATTAAAATAATATTTATTTTATTTTAATGAAGTGATAATTATTAAAATTCAAGAAAACTGCTTAAAAATGCAATAAGGTGTTCTGTAAAGGCCACCTTTACTATATATATTCAGAATCCTTATAAAAAAAAAAGAATACACATTAGGGATCACAAATTAATCTTTAAAGGCGGAAAAACTAAAAATGCCGTCAGACTCTGACAAATCACAGTATATGAATTTGGATGTAATAAAGAAGTCAGATTGTGGCATGAAACAAGGAAGTTCATAAACAATTATTAGAGATACCTTCAAGTGTCTATCTGCAATTTAACCATTTAAGTTTATTACATTCTCCTATCTCTACTGTTATTCATATTTCAATCAATAGCTATTTTGTTTTCTTGCCTAAACATTAGTTTGCATTTATAATATGAATGCTTTTGTTTTTATTTTTTATAATTAATATATATATATATATATATATATATATATATATATATATATATATATATATATATATTAAAGGTAGCTTTTACTGAACACACCATATATTTCTGCTGAATGATTTTAGTTTGTCAAATCTTTGAGGAATGCAATTTTAATTCATTTAAAACTTTAATCTTAGTTCCTGAAGAACCTACCAAAATATTGTTAGAATTCTGTAGATGAGTTACTAATGAATAATTCCAAATTTAATTTAGAAAATAAGTTTACTCCTAAAATACGATACATGAAAAGGTATCCCTGTAAGTTATCTTCTCCTATTGAGCTTTTAAAATAAAAGAGTGGTTGCAATGCAATAATACAATTAAGAAGTTACAGTAAAGCTTGCAAAAAGAGAAACGAATGAAAAAAATAATAATGAATTTTATTTTTTGATGATTTTGTTTGAGTTACTTTTCTGAATTGTTTCAATGTATTTCATGTTCTTTCCTGGACTTCTATACAAAACCTTCAGGGTACTGAAGGAGTTTATTTAGGCATTTGCCTCTCTCTCAATAGAAAAGGTTTTGTTTTATGGCTACCGGGGCCGGTACCCCCTGAAGACGTCGGCTTTGGTGGTCATATTTTTATTTTTTTCGTTGGTTTCCTTTTTTGCGACATTTATTCTTTATTTGAAATCTCTACTGCTTTAAGCGCGTATTTTTTTTTCTTTCAAAGAAGTTTTGTCTTTTAGATTAAAAATGTTTTGTTTTCTTTTTGTATTACAGTAAAGCAATGTATTATTAGTCAAGTGTCCATTGTACTTTTCACTTGTGTTACTTGAACATTTTACTTTTGCAAAAATTAAAGCAATAGATAACCTTTTTCATCCTATGAACTTTATTTCAGAATATCTCCAACCATTATCTGTGTCCGTTAGATCTAAAACAATAAGAACAGAGTCGTACTCGGATTTTTTGAGATCACTAATAACTAAAATGCCCTCATCAGAACACCCTAAAACTCCAAGGTAATTTGTTATGATAATGAATCGTTATTGATTTTGGAATTTGTTATTTTTGATTTGCATTTTTCTTTTTAGCATAATTGAAATTTAAATGCATAATAATTACATATTGTGATGTAATTAAGTTCCAACAGTAAGAAACTTAGGAAACCTTTTTAGAGTATTGTTAAATTGTTATAAAATCTTTATTTATATGTTACGATATTTGAAATTTTAAAACTAACTAGGAAACCTCATTGCTATCAAATGAATGATTTTTCTGTATTGACAAATGTTAAAAAAAGAGTTATGTGAAAAGTGAAATGAATTTTCAATTTAGAAATAATGTCCTTCTATTTTACAATATGTTTTTACTACACTAATGTTTGTTAACATAATTTTTTAAATCCGTATAAAGAGTATTATAAAAAAAGTATTTACTCACTCTTATTAATTGATACTCCAGTAAAAAAATTAATATTGTTACAAATTTAAATTGTGAGACATAATTTCTTTAGAACTCATATCTCTAAGTGTCAGGAAAGATAACCTTCATTGTACTATTTCAGCATGTTAAATAAATGCTGATGACTATTTTACCCAATTTATGGTCAAATCAATTCTATGGTTCAATTTCTATTTTATAATTAATAGCCTTTTATGGTCAAGTTAGAGAAATATGGTTTTATTTTATGTTATATCCATGTCATATTTCACTATACTCAAAATCATAGAGGCTGAGACTAAGTCATCTCCTGCTGCAACATAAAATTATATGTAAAATTCTATTTTTGGATGCATGTATAGTGGAATGTTGAGCTGTATTATTTTAGAAGGCACATTTTTCTAATTAATTAATTAAGCTATGTTCCTATAAAATCATGTATATTAAGGTATTCTTACATTTTTAGTTTATTCTACCTTCATTCAAATGATTTGTCAATCTTGCATTCTTATTACTTAAGCTAGACTAAAAAGTGCATTTTGAAACTGAATAGAGTTCTACATGATAAACTAAGCCTTTACAGTTGTCATGAGATATTAACCATTTTAACAATGAGAAAGTGTATTAGTAATTATTTTTAGTTTACTTGTTTTATTTTTATTTAGATCTGGATCTGCTTTTGAAAATCTTCCGTTCCTTCGTCCAGTCAATACTCCTGAGAGAAGTGTTAAGTATGTAATCTACTTCAAAATTGGAAATATATATATATGATGAGGAACAAATTATAACTTTTAATTGTTCTTAAGCAAAAATAGTTAACTTTAGCTATTAAATTTCAATTACATTATTACAGGTTTTTTTTCCAATCATTATTATTCTGATTTCAAAAATTATTATTTCTTTTTTTGCTAAGAAAAATTGCTTTATGTCTACAGGATTATATGCAAGTTCTGCATATTGGAAACTAATTCTTATGCTCAAAGAACAAAGTCTCTACCTTGACAATTTTTTTTAATGCAATACAGTATAAAATATTTATAAATTTTTAATGAATAAAATAGACAAATGTTACCTTTTAGAAAAAATTTCTGTGTTTATAACAGAAAAATAGCAGAAAGTATTTGAGTTTGTTGTTTGTTTTCTTATCAGTATAACAGTCTAAATTCTTTGTATAGTTTTACCTAAATATCTCAACACTTAAAAATGCAATTGATTTGCTATTTTATAATGTAGAAAAACTGACTCTTACTTTTTTGTTTGTTTGACTGCATAAAAATAAGTTCTATAATTTGAAAATAACGTTTGTATAGTTTTTATGTGCTTTCTAACAGCTACTTTGCATCATGTGCTGAACGCTTAGTTGAATTGCTCTTATCTGTGATTGACTTGTTTATAAATTATTTATTTCTCTTAACTGTCCAAATCACTAACTTCTAACTATCATTATATATATATATATATATATATATATATATATATATATATATATATATATATATATATATATATATATATATATATATATGGGTGATTCTTTTTAAACATGACAATTCTGACCAAAAAATTTCTTCAAATTTAAAGTCTTCAAAATAATCTAAAAATTTTATCGTATACTTCTTTAGTTACATTTATTAATATGTTACAGACAGCAGTGTGGTTTATTGACATATACTCAAGAAAAAAATGAAATAGAAATTTACCAAATCTTGAATGCCAGGGAAATGACATACTAGCTTAGAAGTTTAAAAAACAGTCATTTTAAGGTAATAGTAAGTAACTCAACTTAAGCCTTTATGTTAGATGGACCATAAATTGCTTAAATTAACTTTTTTTATCCACTGTAGGAAGAATAAAAAATAAAAAAATTTGTTGCTGATATGTACAGAATAAAATTGTGTACAATAATCAATCATTAAATATATAAATAACTTTGATTACATCTAACCATATTGCAATCATACATAAACTTGGTATTAGGTTAATATTTGCTTTTCCTCCTTACAGTATTAGCAGTTAAAAAATATTTTTGGTAACACTTCAATATCCTGGCATTCATGAGCCAGGATAATGACAAATTCGCCATTTTATAGCATATAACTTTATTTTAATTTAATATTTTGGCCTAAGACGTTTACATTCTGCAGAAAACAACAGGATTTCTTAAAATAACTCAGATAAATCTATGTAGTGTATGTTATTAATGATTTCAAGAAGCCAGGAAAATGACAACACAAAAACCTACTCATCTTGAAAAAATTTTTGAAATAGATTTTGAACCAGAAAATTGGTTCTTTATTCATGCAACAAGACATGTTCATATAGGAGGGTATCTAATCAATCTATTAACATAAGATATTGATTGCTGGCTCTATCTATTTTGGTTATAAACCACTAAATAAAAGTAGCCAGGAAAATGACAGATTTTCTTGGGACAAACAAATTATTGACAGAAAAAATTATTTTAAACGAAGTTTTTGTAAATAATACCCTGTTTGTATATTCTAGAAATGCTTACACCGGTTGAGATAAAAAAAAATTAGATATTGAAAAATTTATGGGAAGTTTTGAAGCTAGTTATTATTGGAAACGTTTTTTGGGACATGCCAAGAAAATGACATTTTGAAGTTCAATTAAATTTTTTAACTATACAAAACAGTCAATGCTAGTGCAAAGTCATTTTAAAATGCTAACAGCAATGCAATTTATTAATTTTTTTTTTAAAAAAAAAAGCTCTTTTAGTATTATAGTATTAGATCTTGGAGCAAGGGTCAGTGAATTGTCATATTTCGTGAGAATCACCCATATATACTGTGGGAAGTCCTATATTCCAATGGTCAAGACTTCATCTAGTCTGGAAAATAGATTTTTCCAGATAATATGTCTTTTAGGTAAAAAAACATCAAAACATCCTTATTCAATAAAAAAATAATAAATAAACTCTCATTAACGTCAATTTAAATCAACAACTTATAAATACAGAAGGTCTGCATTTTTTCTCAGCATTTTTGCAACTTTTTTTTTTTACAAATACTTGCATGATTTTTAAAATATTGATATTTTTATTATGCCATTATAACATACTGCAAATTCCGAATGATGCTTTCAGTTGGTAATCATTTCTTGATTTGCGACGATTTCCTAATGAATTCCCATGGTTTTGTTGATAGTGTTTTCGATGGTTATTGAAACAGATTTTCACATGGTTTTTAAAATCTATTTTTTAATACAATATTATTTTGTTCAGCAAAATTCTAATTGCACATTTGGTTCTCAATTCATGACGATTCACCCGCAATCCCATGTGGATTTATGATTGCATTTTGTCAGCTACTGCTATGGATTTTTATATCTTTTTAATGCTACATTATCATACACATGAAATTTCGAATCATCTTTTTAAAAATTACATTTTGATGCACTCTTTTTGTGACAATTTTATTGTTCGTGTGGTTTTGTTGATCCCATTTTCAACAGTTTGGGATTTCCACATAGTTTTTTAAAACTTCGATTTTATTGTTTAATGTAATATTATTATGGTGCGCAAATTCTGAATTGCTCTTTTGAATAGTCACATTTTGACCAGCATAAATCAAAATGATTAAATCTCAAATCTGCAATTTTATCAAAAGGTAAAATTTTTACACACTCTGAAATTGATTGTGTGATTCTTAGCTATAATTATCTTTTAGTGCGAGACGTAAGGAAAAAAGCTTTTTTTTTATTTTTGCACTAAAGGATTTGCTTCTATGATATCTAATGTTTTTCAGAATATAACGAAAATTGGATTAAAATCAAGCAAAAATCAAATAAAAAATTGGCAAAAATCGGAAGTCGGTAAAAATCATAATGAAATGGCAAAGCGGTACATTCTCATCCCTGCATACTTTTTTTAAACAGGTGGCAAGTAAAAAAAACTTCTTTTTTTTTTTTTGAAAAGGTAAAATAAGTTTTGTTTATTTTGATTGTTAAAAAGTTTCCGGAATAGACTCTTCCAAAAAATGAACATTAGGATATGGGGCTTAGTGCTGTATATACATATGTATCTAACTTCTAAAAAAGGTATGAAACTCTTTAAAGAATTTCATATCTAGATATACAGAATGATGTTGAACCCACTGATACCTTTAAAACGACCTCATTTTATCAAATGAAAATAGGTAGAAATAGTGGTATAGTCTGCAAATATACAGAAACATTCCATTTGCTTATGAACATTTAAAATTAACATTTATTAATATTCAAAGTTTTTGAACAATCGCCTTTGCACCTCCTTGTCATCAATCCATAACGTCATTAGTGATTTCTTATTTAAGTTCCAGAATATTTAGTAAATGCTATTTAAACAAATAGTCTTTCAAGAATCACCATGTTGACTTGTCTGCACAATATTCAAGTTTGAAATGCATGGTTAAAGTAGATTCATGTTGAAACTTAAATTCTTATTATTAGGCAAAACTTTTTTTATATACTTAATATATGCTGATGATGCATGAAACTTATTGAAATAAATTATAGTTACTATCAAGAACTAAGGGTATTTTGAAATGTAAATACTATTTTTTATTTACAGAAATACTCCTGTTGTTAGGAATATCAGTTTGGCGGTTAATAAGCGTTCTCTTATATCCACTAGTCCTAATGAATATGCCACACCTGCTAAGCGATCTAGGTTGCTAGATAATGCAACTTTCATGGAAACTCCTTTATCAAAAAGGTATGCATTCTTTTTTTTTTGTTGTTGTTTAATTTCTGTCAAGTTTACAACTCTGAGGTACAGGGTATTTGCACTCCTAGAAAGTCATGAATTTCAGTGTTGAACAAAATTTGTCGTGAATTGTTATGATTTAAATTTTTTATTTTTTTAAATTATGGAAAGTCATGGATTCAGGTTGCCAAAAAAATCAAATTTTTAAAATGGATTCCCCCCCCCCCCCTCAATTCATGGTGTTCCGAATATCTGAATTTGCAACAAAATCCGTACTCAGTCATATTTTATTAAAATATAAAATGTTTTTTTCATGTTCTTTAAAAATTATGGTGTTCTTTCAAAAAAAAAATCATTTTTAGAGCGAATTATCTTATAAACTTCTGTGATTTCAGAATTTTTACTATTAATTTTTTTTATTTAGTCAATTTAAAATTCTAGCTGAATCAAGCCAGTCATTGTCTGTTTTTTTTTTTTTAATTCGAAATGAGAACTGAAAAATCAGGAGCATTTCTTTCCTTTTCCGATGAACAAGAAAAGTATCTTTAGAATATAATTCTGCAGAAAAAATATTTGCTTTTGCATTTTTTTCAGCTGTTTTATTGCTTTGACTCTCTTTACTCTGTTTTTTAAATTTAAAATCTATAAATATGAAGGTGCAGAGTATAACAGTTTTGGTTATGCCTATAATTTCAATTAATAATGCTTTTTTAAATTTATTGTTGTGTTTTCGTTGGAGAAAATAGTAACTTCGTTAAGTCATGAAAAATCTCGGAATTTGTTATGAAAAATCATGGATTTGAAAATCTAAAATGTTACAGATACCCTCAGTGTACCAACTTACTACTTAAATTAAAACAAAAAATTTAAAAATTATTTTCATTAATACTTCATTAAAAATATTTTTTGAACATAGTATAGTAAACTATCTAGCAACTGACTGTGCAACATCTCATGTGTAAATTAATGTATTGTATCTTAAATGTTTTCTTTTAGAAAAGCTCCCAGGCATCTGGCTGGAGATATTGCTTCACTTTTGCAGACACCCCCTATACATCGTAGAGTTTCACTGGCTAAGAGTAATCCAGGAACTCCTATTGTTAAACCGCAATCTATATTGAAAAAATCTACTGCTGCTGTTATGGAAACTGATGCAGACTTTCACAGAGCAGAAACACCACCAATACTTATACTAGGTAATCATTTTTTTTAAAATTTACAAGTTTTACTTTTTTGAATATTAAAGAATGTCTTAAAAACAGTTTTTTTTCTTCTTTCTAATAAGCATTTTTATTTCATAGTTATCTTTAAATATTATTCTACAGCATGGATCTACAAACATTTTTAGGCAGCGGGCCATAAAAATTAGAAAGCATGTTGAGGGCCAGCAAGTCTGTAATCATAAAAATTCAGGATTCATTTAGATTCTAGTTAAAAATACGATTATGAATTACACAGGCATAACTATAAATTTTCAAAGATAATATAAATTGAGTAATTATATTTAATCTAAATTAGTTGGAAAATTAAAAACAAACAATTCAATAAATATGAACAAATTTCACTTACTTCAAAAGTGAACTTTTACTATTATTTATTTAGTAAGCAAAATTGTTATTTAGCTAGAAAACTAAACTTTTTACTTCCTGTGTCACTATTGAGTAGAATCTTAAAATCATGTCCTTTAAAATTTACTTTTTGAGTAACAAATCCCTCCCATTTATTTGTAAAAATTCATGAGAAATTAATTTTTACTGTTAGCACTAAGCCATTGCCATGAACAGAACAGAAATTATTACTGGTTATAACCTGGTTATTAACTGGTTATAACCTGGTACTCTGAGAAAGACTGAAATAAAACTGTAACTTATTGTACAAAGCACAGCCACTAAATTATTACCTTTTTTTTCTTCATATTTTTAATATTTTTTCCCTATTTTTATTAGTATGTTACACAGCGCGCCAAAAAAGGGACCACCCTGAATAACTTTTGATCTAATAATCAGATCTTCATGTTCTAGGACTCAATCCTAATGGGTTAAGGGGATAACCTGAAATATGCTAATTAATTAGTGCAGATGTAAGTTTAAGTTACAAAATCAGACACCAAAACGAACTTTCTCTGTATAAGCATACCTTTGTATGCTAAAAACCTGTGATTTCCCAAAAAGTCATATACCTTCTTCATTCACTAATCTCTTCAGTTCAAACTGTTTACTAATATTAGATGCTGCAATAGGAAAAGGGCGTTTCCAATTAAGAACACCCCACTTTTAATTTTCAGAGCTGTTTGTATCCCGGGTTTTTTGTATAATCCTTTCGGGTCTAAAAAATAGAAGCAGGGCGTGCAATTTTCCCCATGAATATCACAAAATTCTGTGTCTCTCAAGATCATTAATTCTTGGGCTTCCGCCAATAAAAATGCTGTATTTTTGTACTGAGCCCCTCGATCTAAAATTAAAAATTTTAAACTTTCATTAAATCTCGTTAACGAGCCTACATATATGTGATTCTTCGCCAATTTCATTCTTTTTGATTTGGCGGATTTTCAGCATTTTGAATATTTGGAACTGCATGGTATCCACTAATATTCTTATTCTTGCGATTTTAATATCAAATTCTGGATTTTCGTTTTAGCCTGATTACGTGTTTCGATTTGTATGCACACAATATAAAAATTGTACAACGAAATTTTAAATGTAAAATACGTTTGATTGGAATTTTAAGTTTTGTATCAATATTTTCTTGCAGAGGAAAACTTAGAAGAAGTTATGCAAGTGGAGGAAAAAGGTTCCGAACAATTAGAAGCTGAGAGTGAGAAGCAGTTTATGTTATAAAAACTTTTCATGTTTCAAAATTATTAACTATGTAAAATTTGAATTAATTGAAATTGGTTTTACTTATCTTACAGGTGAAAGCCAATCAAA
The DNA here is from genome assembly GCA_949128135.1 of Parasteatoda lunata. Lineage (NCBI taxonomy): Eukaryota > Metazoa > Arthropoda > Arachnida > Araneae > Theridiidae > Parasteatoda > Parasteatoda lunata. Next base: position 96,359,276 of record OX421975.1, read on the forward strand.
GCAAATCAGATTTGATTTACCTCTAGCTGATCAAAGTGTTGTTAGGTAATTTTCATGATTGTATTATTTTTGATGTTTTTTCATATAAATATATGGTAAAAAAAGCAAAAATTATCATTTTCTACTTATTTTTAAATTGTAACCAGAAAATTCATTTTAAAATTTTTAGTACAATAAATTTTATAAATTTACAATTAAAATATGTTTGCACATAAGAATTTTTTGTTTAATTAAATTTTTTTATTTATTTATCAATATTGTAGCTGTAAAAAATTAATATTAATTACCTTAAAATGATATTTATTTGATATTGATCATGATAAGAGAAGTTATGTTTAAAATTTCAATAATTGCCAAGTTTGATAGTTTGATTTCAATTGTTAAAGAAAAATAATATGCATGAAAAATATGGATATGAGATTAAAATATAATGAAGCAAATGGTACATCTGTAATTTATAAATGACTATTTTCCTTACGACTGTACCACCTATGGAACACAACAGATTGTAAAAACATTTTCAGATATTTGTCAACAACCCTGATTAATTCAGACTTATGTAAAGAATATAATTGTAATTCTTGGAGGAAAACTTTCTGTTACGCTTTTTTGTTTCACATTTCTTTGAATCATAATTAAATTTTGCTATTTTTTTATTTAGTAAATACCGTAAGAAGCAATTTTATTTTTAAAATGATTTAATAAATGTAAATCTTTATTGAAAGTTTACTAAGTTTAAAATTAAATTGAAAGTCTTTTCATTATGAATTGTCAAAACATTGCAAAATTTTTCCTTGTGTCCCATATGTGATGTATATGTTAATCACATCATCAAAATATGTTTACAATTACTTATAACAATAAAAAAGTTAATGCAAAGCATTTGCAAATGTTTACATTCTATGAAAATAAATACAATAATTCATTTATTATTTCCAATTCACTGAATTTCATAGATTTATTTTAAAAAATATGTTTGAGCAAGTTCAGCCTCGTCCCGCATGTACCACTTGTTTTAATTGCTATAAAATATTTATTTGACTTTCAAAAATGACATTATTCTTAATTAAAGAAATGTTCGCTCATCATGAAATTAGTTGAAAATATATAGTTTTTAAAAATTAAAATTACATTGAGACACTTTTAACAAAACAAAAACAAAAAAAAGAAATGCATTAAAAATGTCCTACACCCTGGAAGGAGACAATATATGAATGCATTTTAAATTATGCCTTGCTTCAAAACCCTACAAGTGTCAAAAACTGGTTTAAAAGAAAAGTAAATAAAATCATAAATAAAAGTAAGAAATGTACAGTTCCGTTTCAAAATTTGAATCACATTCAACTACATACAAATTAAAGTTGACAATTTTATAAAATTTGAAATAGGGCTAAAATTTTCCTTTGAACAGTATACTAATAAAGTAATTAAGTAACAATAAACTGATGAGATTTGTGTCAAAAGGATTTATTATTTATTGCTACTTACATTAGCTTGTGATTACATTGCATTAGAATCAGTTTTATCTATAAAATATTTAAGCATCACAGGTTGACTATAACTAAAATGGAAGTTTCACATTAGATGTTTGAGGAACAAATTAAGATTTATTTTAACTAAATTTTATCATTTAAAGAAAATTTTATCATTTAAAGAGTCCCAATTTTTAAAAAAATATATGTTTTGCATGGGTAAACTCAATGTTCAGCTATAGAATCTGAATATGGGGTGGGAATTGCTGCACTAATATTAGCTGTGGAGTCCAAATTTAAAACAAATTTATTAAAATATAGTTATTATTTATCTATTAAGTTACAAATTTATTAAATTATGCAGAGAGCCAAATTATTAGTCAGAGATCAACCAATAGTTTGTCTATTCCTTTTACTCATAAAGAAATTCTACATAAAAATTTTTTTTAATTAGGACCTAAATTGTATAATAAATTACCTCTACTAATAATATCAGAAACCTCTATTTTAAGTTGCAAAAAATTATTAAAAGCATTTATTTTTTTCAATTGATAGCATCGGAAATTTCAATAGTCATTCTAATCTTTCGTGAGGCTCCTTGCTACATTTTTTACCATATAATATCTTCCCAATTTTTTTCCCTTTTGCTTAATGTTTAAGTATACATTTTTTCTAGCTGCCTATATGCGAATACAACTTGGAAGTACAAATCTAGTTCTTTTTTTGTTTTTGATTTTATTTTCTTCATGTTCTTATATTCCGTGGGATTGTCGTCGGGGGAATTTTATTTTGCCTCTAAATAACAGGAACTAGCGAAAATTGAAATTTTTTCAAAGAAAAAAACTGAAAAACTCCTACATCATACCTGGGAAATAACCAGTCTCAGAATTATCATCAACAGTAATTGGTTATTGAGATTTGAGTTTAATAATTCTAACATCTATTACAATTATTTGTTGTAAACATTACACATTTTTGTGAAACTTCAATGCTTCTATCCTCATTCAATGACGTTTTTTTTGCTCGCAAAATCTAATATTTGACAACACAAATAAAAAATCAAAGTTGTCTGATGAAAAATTACATGGTATATATAAAGTATGGTTTGAATTTCATTGAAATTTTCCTAATATATGAGGCAATTTTTTTCCTGAAATTAAGTGGGAAACCTGTTACTAGTCTACTTCTTTAGGAATGTGTAAATTTCTTTCTTTATTGGACTCCTAGAAATAATTCCCAAAATTATTTTAAAAAGTATTAAGAATTAGAGTTCCAAAAAAATCATTTTTTAAATTATATACAAATAAGGAGAAAAAAAAAACATTTTTGAGATTAAAAATATTTCTTAAAATCAACTGTCCCTGAGAAAAGTATTCCACTGAAAGAAATTTTTTCTGTTCACAGTCAAGCAAACGTTTGAGGAATTCTGAGATTTTCATCATATGGAAAAAAAATCCTACTAACGAAATTCCTGATATCAAAATTTGACTGTAATAGAAAATGTAACTGAATTTACTTAAATAATATCTGATAGTTTTATAAATAATTCTGATTAATGAAACTGCATAAAATGTTTGCAGATCTTAATCTTGTTTCTTATTAATATTTTTTTTTTTTTTAAAGCTACTTGTTATAATTAACTTATTTCAATAATTTTTCTAGTGAAAATGTATCCATCATTTCTGAAGTAACAGCTGCTGATGAAAGTTTTGAATCTTCACTGTGTTCTTCTCCAGAAAAGCTTGAAACCAGCTGGAAAAAGTCAATGACTAATTTGGCTCGTGAACCCCTATCCAAAATTTTAAAGCATTCACCAGCAATTTCTACGTGCAGAGGTGATGTGAAAGACAGTATTTCAACATCAGAGGGCATTCTGTATGAACCTAAAGAGACTAGCTCATTGAGGTATTCCGAAGCTAAAGGCTCCGATTTGGCTGATATATCTCTTTTGTCTGAGACTCATAACAGAGATCAGACTGTAACTTCGTCTAATACTTTATTCAGTGGAATAGAATCCTCTGTTAAAGAATGTGACTCATATGTTAAGGACTTTTCTAAGGAGACAGTTAATCAGGATTTCGGCACTCCAGCATCACAAAGGTTGTTTTTTCCTTTTTTTTTAATGCTTAATACTAATTAGTTATAGGATGGAAGAATAAATGCGTAAATTATAACTCATAAAATTAGATAATAGATTCAGCCATTTCTAGTAAACCCAATTTCATAGACCAGGATATACAAAAGAACTTTTTTAATTTATTAACTGAGCACCGATGGCAAACTCTTTAAATCTGTTTTCTTAAAGCATGTGCCTGTTTTCCCTTTGAAATTCTGTATTCCTTCACTTTTTTCCCATTAATAACAAATCAAAACCATATAAATTTTTGTTTCTGTAGAATAAAAATTTTCTAATAATTTAGGTACTATTTCTCTTCAATATCATGTCTCTGCGACAAAATAAATATGTTATTTGTTTATTTTTAGTCCAGGCACCATAATTTCTGGTTTTTGTATAATTTTCTTTTTGTTTATAATACACTACTCTAATACACAAAATCTTCCAAATTTTCTAGCGATTGCTTCCACGTTTCTTTTAACTAAAATTGTGGCTATATATTTTTATTATTTGGCGATACTTAGAGCAAGAACAGGTGGATAAAAGCCAGAGTATGTAGAAAATTAAAGAAAAAATTGCTAGTAAAACAATTTGTTCTATTTTATTCAAGGTGTCTTAATTCTCCTTTTTGTTACTAATGATCATGTCTTGGTTTCACTTCTCTACTCCACCAAAAGAAATTGAATGGTTAATCCCAATCAAATTCATGGTTATAAAATTATCAAAATGTGATAAACATAAAGGGGGGCATCTTCAGAAAATTGTAGATCATAAAGGGGAATAAAGGAGTCCTATTTGAATTCATGAGAAAATTTTAAATAAGAATCGGCTAAAGTCATGTCGATGCGGATTTTCATGCTGAGAAATATAATTATAGTCTCTACCAATGTTACTTTGTCTGTTACTTTCCAAGAATTATTATTTTCAAGAATTTTTTAAAAATATGTTAATTATCAAGAAAAATTAATGTTTTTTAATTGATTTTTATCATGCAATAGTTTGATACGTTTAGACAGAAAAGGGTATAGTTTAAAAAAATTCTATTATAAATTTCAAGTGTATCTAATGAACGAAGAAAGAAAACGGAAAAATTGTAGCAGGATCGGATATTTTTTAGAGAATATTCAGAATTCAATATGTTACACGATTCTCACCACTGTATGATAGCTAGAGTGTTAGTATTTTAAACATGGCCAACTTTTTTATTAAAAAAATTTTTGCTTTTACTAAATGTGCTTTAAGTATTTTTATTAAAATAAATTCTTGGCTTCTTTTTATATATTCCTATTATGAGTACATTAAAGTATAAATGGTATATGAACTCAAAAGAGAAGAAGATAGTCTGTAATAAGTCAAAAATTCTCTCTCTCTCTCTCTCTATATATATATATATATGCTTTTTGCAAAATGACTTTCCATATAAACGTTTAAATCGTTCAAATGTTGTGGTGTGAAAAATAACTTGAAATCAAATTCACGAAACCAAAGATCATACTAATGAACATAAACTTGGCTACTACTAGAAGAAATTTTCCCAAAAAGTGTAGGAAGTTGGCATATGTCTATATATGTATTTCATAAATTTATTTTAATACAGATACATGGCATTTAATGCTGATTTCAGTGCATGCGTTTATAAAGCCCACTACAGTTTAGATTTTTCTATTAAATAAATCAAAACTTTTGTTTTTAACTTGAATTTATTTGTTTGTTATAATTAATTTTTCTTTTTTATTTAGGAAAAACATATCTGTTCGCCCACCACTTAGAAAAGAAACATCACTTTTGGAAACTCAAGCATCAAATCAAAGTAATAAAATCTTGTGCCCCTTAAATATATTATCTGAAGTATTTATCTTATAGATTTAGAATTTCCTTCAATAATATTTTTTTTTTTTTGTAGTAAAAAATATAAAAAGCTACAGATTTCTACATGTTTCAAACTGAAATGTATTATATGTTCCCAAATTTAACTGTATGTAGTTCTACCTTTTAGAATTTATGGTTTCTCTAGATTGAATATAAATATTTTTTTTCCTGTACCATATGTGTATAGCACTTTTTTCAGAGGAAGGCAATGGGACAAAATTTATATTTCTTGGGCCGCAATGAATTTAATTTTTATTTCAATTCATGATTAAAATTTTCCTAAGATAATGAATACAATATAAATTTGTATTGTGTCATAAATTAACTGACCAATTTCAGCATATTACAGTACGACCTAAAAAATCCGGAAATCTCTAAAATCCGGACTCATACGCCCAGTTCGTCAAAAAAAAAATTTTAAAAAAATATTAACAAAAAACATTGCTTAAAATAAAAATTTAAATGCAAGAGTGCAAAACCACAACTCTTCTCCAACAATGAAGCAGTTGATGAAGAGGTAGGGGTGGGGAATGAATGATTGCTCATAGCTGATAAGGAAATTCCAAAGAATGTAAATGGGAATCCCCTCCTCCTGAAGGGGAATACCCTCAGAAGGAGGAATTCTTCTACCACCTTGTTTTTTCCCCTTGTGAAGAAAGAAAACTGGTTCTTTCTTAACCTTGAAGCTTAGGAGGCGGGGACAAGTTCTTTCATCCCCCAACAAAAAAAGGATTAGTATCAGATGGTACAGTCTAGTCTAGAAGCATCTGTTTCAGTTATAAGTTGAAATTCAGCTCGCGTTTTAAGCATATATTTTTAGTTTTAATTGCTAATATTATGTTATCTAAACGATCGATTACGGGGGGGAAATGGTGAAAGTTTGATTTTTAATGTCTCTTATTTATTATTTAAAGATTATATTCATGCTAAAATTGACGTCAGAGGTCTACACACGCTCGTTTAATCGCGAAATCGGCCAGGCGAATTCGAAACTTCGATAATTCTATCGATTTATGTAAGGTATCTAAAATACGGAAATTTCAGAAATCCGGACCTTCCAAACCCCCCAGCAGTCCGGATTTTTGAGGTTGCACTGTATATGTAATATTTGCTGAATTGTAATAATGTAATGTAATAATATATGTAATAATTGCTTGACTGAAGTTAAACACTTTTTGTCTTCTTTAATCAAATTAAAGAAGGTTAAAATCTTTCTTTGAAAAAAACTAATTTTATTACTTTTAACTGTATATAAATTACTTATTATTGTACTTTTTAAATTAAATCTTAATTATTTTTGTGTTAAATATTTTGTTGCCTTAAATTAGTTCATTTACATTTTGGAATACCATTGTTTTCATTTTACTCTGCTCAAAAAAATTAGTATCCTTAAAAAATTAGGGGGTAAACCTTTAGGTGATAGCCATGCTTAGGTATAAAATGGAGAATACATGCATAACAAAATGTAATTCAGAACAAAAAATAGAAGCAAAAGGCAATTGTAAGAAATGGTATAAAGAACATTTGAAATGGTTTTTAAAACATGAAATGAGGTTTCAAAGGCCACAATTTAATAACATGTAAATAACAAAAAACTGTATTCCGTATGGAAATGATACAGATTAATATGGTGTGTGGTTTCCTGAAACTGCTAAGATTACCGAACACCTATTTTACATGGAGGCAATGAAGCTATCAATGAAACTTTAACGAATACTGTTCCAATCTTGACGAAGTGTGATCTTCAAGTTTTGGACAGTAACAGGATGCCTTGAAGCGTCATCAGAGTGCATCCCAAGCATGCTCAATTGGATTAAGATCAGGAGAGCAATTTGACTACTCTATACTCTGTATCATTTCAGTTTCAAGAAAATTTTCCACAAGAGGAGCTGTATAGCATTGACTACTCTATACTCTGTATCGTTACAGCTTCAAGAAAATTTTCCACAAGAGGAGCTGTATGGCATTATTCTTGGAATAGATTCCACAGTTTTGCAATGATACTTCTTCCCATTCCAACAGCGTATGCTGAACTTCTTTGTGTTTTTCCGGAATCCAGTCTCCCGATTATACACCAAGCCAATAATTCTGGTAGATCACGTTGTCGTGAAATTTTCAAGTAATTTTTTCTTCAAAAAAACAAAACGAAAAGTTGAATTTCATCACTGAGATGACGAAAGACTTCATCAAAATCAAGATTTCTACACCTTTTGGTTTTTGACATCATGAACATTGATTTGCACATAAATTTTTTCCTGTTATACATAAGACTATGGATGTTTTGTTTTTCCTTAGTTAGCAGAAGAAATATTTACATAATTTTGTTAAATCCATGTGCTCCCCTAATATTTTTGAGCAGTGTGTAATTTTTTCAAAGTTAATTAGAATTAGTGTGAAAAAAAGGGTGAAAAATTTTCTGTGCTAGCCATGTTGTTTTTCTTAACAATTCTGGACTGGAAAGCAATAGCCTTACATTAACCATTAAAAAGTAAAAACCCCTACTAGACCCCCAGGCTGCATTTTGTGTAGTACAAACCTATGTTTTAAACCAATGTAAAATTTGAAAAAAATTTCACTTTGATGTATTTTCTGCCAGCTAAAATACTAGACTGACAGTATAATATCAGGTAATCTAAAATAAAAGACAAACCATTTTTTCATATTTTTCTAGTTCATTTTTATGCATTCTGGATATGAAAATCCATTTTTGATAATTCTGTCTGAGTTTGGCTTAATGAACTCCCTGATTCACACTCTCTGTCTACTACCAAATTTCGATACTTAAAGAAAATAATTTTTCTCATGGTTAAAAAGAAATGTATTGATACTTTAATAGATTAAAATTAAAAGAATTTTGTCTATCTCGACATGTAAATAATTTAAATAGATATATCAAAGGTTGAAGAGAGCATTTAATATGCTCAGATGTTTTGAGGATGTTTGTAAGAGCTTTATTTATTTTCAAAATTTGGGCTTTATTTTGTTACCACTAATAAATATATTTTGCTCAAAAGTTGGAGGATATTCCCTGATTAATCAAGTAAATTGTAAAGTAGTTTGATTATGTATGTACAGTGAAGAAATTGCCAATTTAGGAAAGTTGTCCTTTTACGGGAAGGGTACACTAATTACAAAGGCTAACACCATAAATTGTTTACTTCCCCTACACCTTCCCATCGCTTGAAATGACACATGGCAGTACCTACCTTGTAAGACACTATGTAATTGCTGTATTCATTTGTCAAAAGTCTGAATAAATGTTATGATGAATTATATGAGCATCACCATGACTAGATTTCTGTTCTTTTTTATACCCCTGCTGTGCTACGACTGGGATCAAATTTATTAGAAGAAGAAATGTGATGATGCAAAATTGAGAACATTTAATGATTCATTTCAAATTTTGGGATCTCACAACTTGTGTTGCCCTAATGAAAAGGTTAAAAGATTTAACCTAACCAAAATATTTCATATGAGTAGTATCAACAACTTTTCTTTCTTTGTTAAGATGAAGGAAGATGACAAAAGGATTGATTCTAATACCTACCAAGTCTCCTGTATTTTACAACTATCTCCTATTTATCCGTATATTCTCAAATTTCCCCGTATTTGTTGAAGAATTTTTTTGAAAAAAATGGCTGTAAAATATTCGCTGATAGCTAAAATACTTCTCTCATTCCTCAACAGATGGTGCTACTGTCAGTAATGTTGAGTGTTAATAGCTTAAGTAATTTTAAATAATGGTTTAAAAAAATCTTCTTTAGATTAAGATTTATATACATATATTTTTCTTCGCATGATGTATTAAAACACTTTAGGCATAGCCTAAAAAATGTTGCTAGTAAAATCTCTGTTATTTTAATTCTGTTGTTAAATGTTGGCAGGTATGGATTCTTTCTCAGTGATATATCTTTGCAATATTTTTAGTTATGGATAAGACAATATATATTTACATGCTTTAACAAATGGTGGAATGATGCATATGTTTATTTTATTTATTTATTATTTTTTTTTTTCAAATGTAAAGTGAAAATAGTTTTTTTTTTATTTTCAAATTTAAAAAAAGTTGTGTCCAGTTTGAAAATAACGTTTTCAGCTTAAATGATTGTCTGCATCAGGTTATAGGAGTGTCTGTTTTGCGGAGAGGGTACATAATCGTTTATTCATTGAAGATTCACAAGGATTTTAAAAAATATTCAAAAAGTCTGGTTACACTGTACATTTATTTTAACATTTTTATAGGCGGACTTAAGAGTTTAGTTTTTCAGTTTTATAAAAAAAAATTTCATTTTGTTTATACTTTGTTACATTTTAATGGGTTATTTTTACCAATTTGTTTTTATTATGAATCTCTCTCAAAAAGTTGTGATTTATATCAGTTTTTTCTTCTTTAGATATTATGTGGGAGAAAAAGGATGATGCATTAAATATACAAGAAAAATCAACTTCTCTTCCTGATAAATCTCCCAATCAATCTTCCACAACTGCTTTTCTAGCAGATAATACTATTGTTGCTGAGGATTCTGATAATGAGATGTTTTATTCGCCCTGTTCTTCAATTTCTTCTCCTGGAAGTATCTTGTTAGATGAAAAAATTCAGAATTTAAGTTCTGCTAGTTTTGTAGGTTCAAAAAATGCTTTAGAAGAGAAAAATCCTGAAAAGTCAAGAAAGACTTATATTTTTTCAAGATCTAGATCAAATATCACAGAAACCAGTGCTGTTGATTCTGACAATGAAAATGTTAAAATGAAATTGTTCCCATCTGATGTGTCCGGTAATACTTCTACTCATGCTTTAACCTCAACCTCTCTTTCAAATACCTCATCCATTCTTAAAACATTTATAGCTACTGGAAATACTTCTGGTGTTATTGCTACAAAATCAAAAGAAGCATCTTTCATACCAATTAAATCATGTGAAAGTGCAAATCCAATGCCTTTTAAATGCCCTGAAAACTTTAAACCATCTCGCAAAACGTTTATTTTCTCAAGAAGTAAACCTGAAACAAGTACTACAATTATGGACACAACTGTCAATATTCCTCCTGAAAATAATCCTAATAATGTTTTACCTGAAAATAGTGCAATGGACAAACCTACATCTAATGATAAAGCTGATGATTTAAATATTGAAAAATCTCAAAATACCTTTGTTTTTGCCAAACCTAAATCTGATGACTTAGTGTCAGATGGCCAAGATATTGCTTCAAATGAGCAAAATCCCAGTGGAACATTTGTTTTTGCAAAACCTAAATGTTTATCAAACGAAGGCGATCAGTATATTGATTCCAATAAGCATAATTCCAGTAAAGGTTTTGTTTTTAGCCCACCTAATTCATCTTTAACAGTTCCTAGCTTTTCTCTCTCTAATCAAACTTTCCAGATCAATAAACCTAAGGCATCTCGCAAGACCTACGTATTCACCCGATCTAAATCTTCTACCAGCTCTAAAACTGACATTACAGCAACTGATACTTCGACTACACAAAATACTGAAATTCAACCTAAGGTGTTTGATAGTTTCCTTCAACCTGAACCACTAAGCAAGCCATCTCGGAAAACATTCGTTTTCACTCGTACATCTACCACAACTTCCAGTGCAGTTACTGATTCTATTTCGAGTGATACTATTCTTAAGGATACTTATGCTGTTGAATCCAAGGATAAAAAAGCATTTCCTGCAGGGGAAAGAGCGAAAATAGATAAAACATTTCTCTCTTCTCAGTCTTCTTCTAAGACTGGAGAATTATCTTCGGCTACCTACAAGGAGAAAAGTATAGCAGATGTACAACCTGGCGTGCAAAGCAAAGCTGAAATGGATATGGAAATTGAAGTATTAAATCCAACCTCAAGTGATGGGGTTGACTTCTTGCAAGCATCTGCTGCTGAAACATATGAAGAATTTTCTAGTACTCTAGCAAAAAGTAATTAAATTGTTTAATATTAAAAGTTTTTATTTGAACTTAGTTTTTTTGCCAGCATTTGTTTTATATTTCCTTATTTATTTTTTTGTAGATGCTCCCTACAAAAGTTCTAAAAATGAAAATGCAAAGGTAAGTAATTTTTAAATATGAAATTAAATAAATTTTCTAGACAAAATTTGTTAAATTGCCTTTGTTAGTTATGTGATTAAATTTGATGCAGGATTAGCCACTGGGAAAATTTAAACGGTACCCATATGATAGTATGTATAGTTTTGAAAATTGAATTTAAGAAATATCAATTTTACTGTTTAAAAATTTAAATATAAAATTTTTTTTCTTTGAATATGTAAATTTATGGTCTTTAGATTTATTTAAATTACAGAATGCATTCATTTTAAAACAGTTATCAAGGAAGGTTATAAATTATTTTTTGCTTATGTGTGTTCTCAAAATATGTTCAGGCAGGAATAAATAGAATTGCTACTGTTAATAACCAGAGCGGAGACAATATGGATATAGCGGAGATATTTGAAAACAACAATTATTGTTACTGTTACTTTGTCAATTTTTTTTTCCCTGTCAATATTGCAGAAATACGTTTTTAGCAGCGTTCATACTAGACTTTTAAAAAAAATGCAAGGTTCTAAAAACCGAAAAAGGCATTATTTTGAAGGGAAAAAAAATATATTTACTAAAAAAATTCATTTTCACAAAATGATTGTCATAAATTTACATAATCTGTATTGAAAAATTTCTAGATTCTTCTATATCAGAAATTTAAAAACCAAGTGGAAATCGATTTAATTAGATGCTAAAAAGAGACCAATAAAGCATTTTGGATTTAATATGGCATTGAGCTCTTAAAAAATGTCATTACTCAAATAAGCAATTCAAAATCTACCTGTCGTAATAATATTGTTTGTAAAATATTTGGATTTTTAAAATTGCACATAAAATATTGCAATTTATAAAATATTATTTTATGAATTAAAATTGAATAAGCTGAAAAAATAAACAATAAACAACTGCAGAGAAAAATTGTCAATCAACCTCATCTTGCAGTTTATATATATATATAGTGTGCAAAAAAAATTAACTCACCCTGAATAAATTTTGATCTCATCATCAGAGTTTCACATACAAGAACTCAATGGTTCGTAGGGGTTACCTCTAATATTCTAATCAATTAGTGCAGATGATATTTAAAGCTTTAAAATTTGGCAGAAAACATACTTTCTCTAAATGAACATACCTTTTTTTAAAAACAAATTATGATTTCTGTAGTTGCAATCTGAGAAGTATAGCCCCATTAATTTGCTCTGGAAAGTGTTTCTAAGTTTGATCCCTTTAATGCTAATTTTATTTTTGCATATTAGCCATATCTTGAGAATTTTTTTCAGCAAATCGAATATTTTTTTTTACACTATTATAAAACTCGTTTATCCGAAGATAATTCTATGCAAAAACAAATTTTTAATGATTTATTATTTTACTTAATAATAGTTAAATAAAATTTGAATTGCAAGGTGTCAAATTTTAAACATACAACTTCTTTAAAATTCAATTTCTCAAAAACTATTTGACCGATTCCGTTCAAATTTTGCATTATAAAATTACATTCTTTAAAGTGATGTAAAAAAATTTGTATACCTTTTAATTCATTATTTTTTTTTTACTGTTATTAAGAAAAGGATAAATAATAATAATTTGTAAAAATTATTTTTTGCGTGGAATTATTTTTTAATTATTATTTTTTAAGAATTTTATTCACTAATATTAAGGTCGCTTATCTCACTTTTTTTATTTGCGTTTCACTATTTCACCCCTTTTCAACTCAAAGAAAGATTTCCCTTGATGTTATGGTTCCTGTGCTAGCTAAGAACGACTCTCCCAAATGGGTGGGGCATAGAAGTGAACTGAATATGTGATGAAAAATGAAGAACTTTCTCTTTAACGTTTCTTCAGCTCTCTACACCACATTTAAAAACATGTTTTTAGACTCGTTAAAAGATGTTCTCTCTGATAGAAATTTATTTTTTTTAAAAAAACAATAACGAATGTCTGCAATTAATAAATATGTATTGACTTTACATGATAGCACATCAATATTTTGTTGTATACTTTCACTGTTTTAATATAATATTTTAAGCTATACTAGCTAAAGTTAAACATCTAAAAAAAATTTTGTTTGCAAAAATTAATGAATATTTATTATGTATTTTTTAAATTGCAGTTAATTTAAATGTTAATTAGCATATTTAAGGTCATCCCCTTGAACCAATAAGATTGAGTCCTAGTACGTGAAGATCCGATTATTAGATCAGAAGTAATTCAGAGGGATTTTTATTTATTTATATATTTTTTTGCAATGTGCACATATGCATAGGGGGAGTCACATATCTGCCCTTTCAAGTGCTTGGGATGTGCAGTCTTGAGAACTTTTTTGATAGATTAATAAAATAGTTTACAGTATTTTTTATCAATAATATTTGTTGCAGATCTCTTACATCAAAATGCTGCCTTTTAAAATTTTGTTAAACTGCATTACTTGTTAAGGAATTTAATTGTGTGGGGATTCAATTTCAAGATTTTTAATTTTGTCTTACAATCATCTATGTTCTAATTAATTTGCATAATGCACCATATTAATTTTTCCTCCTTATTATTTTATTTATTAAATATACATGTGTATTATAGATAGTGAGCAGTCCATGTGCTCCAACAGAGATGGGTTCAAATGCTCCTTTAGAAGTTCCACAAACAGAACTGAGTGAGATATTTTGATTTTTTTTTTTTTTTTTTTTTTATTCTTATTGGATAATAATCAGAATCAATGATCAGTAACTGATGAAAATGTGCACTAATTACATGTAAAATTTATATGCTTGTGACTAAAGTAAAACAGAGGTTTCAGGTTTTTCTACGTCTTTTGTTATTTATGTAGCATCAATTATGCAATTTTATTTATTGAATTTGAAAAACTGCTAATAGTAGTTTGGTGAAGTGGAAACAATTTGATTTGGCTGGGATTACTTTCATAACTAGCACTAAAAGTAAACTAAATTGATAATTATTACGAATTGATGTGAATTGTTGATTTTCAAAATTGTTTGTTTGATTTTCTTTAATTATTATTATTTTCTTTTTAAAAAGTGTAACTTTAAAAAACGTGTGTGGTGTGTTGCAATTGAACTGGATGGTCTGCTCATACCATCAAACCTTTACTGTCATAATGATGAACTTCTTAGACACTGTAGGGCCATACTTTCATATGAAAACCAGGGATCTGGTACTTATAGTTTATGTCTGCTTATAGTCCCCAATTGAGTTATCCTGGTGCACCTCTAAATAATCTAGGGTTGCCACAGAATAAGTAAAATTTGAAGAAATTTATAAATCGGGAAATTGAACTAAACTGCTCAAAAAGTTAGAGGAAAGGAATAAATTTATGTTTGGAATACTTTGAAACAGGGTTTGAAGAAACCGAGGTTTTTTTTTTTTTTTTCAAAAATATTTTAAATTTTTATTCCTGAGTCCCTAATGAGATTACCGAATTTAATTTTTATATGAAAGTTTTGTATTTGGTAACTTTTTATAACTTGTTTTTTTTTTTGCAATGTAACCATTTTTTGGGAGATTTTAGACAGCTGTCATATTATTTTTATTTCCTAACAGCAAACAGATTGCTACATGAAAATTTAAATTTATTCTATTTTTTAATGGATCCCAAAACTTTTTATTGAGTTAACACAGATTTAGTTACCGAGTCTGTTGGAATAAAAATTGAAGTTAATAATTTTGTTTAGTTACAATTCTAACTTAATAAAATGTATGTTTGTTTTTCAAATTCATTTTTAACTTTTCATTACTGTAAAATTAGTTAAATATTTTTCATCACATTGCTTAGAAATATTGTTTTAAGTTAGTTTCAGTGTTCAGAAATAGCACTCTACAAGTAGCAAAACTACTGTAGTAGTAGTTGCTACTTTTTCTTCGTAATTTGAATTACCTTATAAAAAGGAGTGTAGTGAGTATTACAACACTAAATAAATAAATAAAAAACAGTAGTTTATAGTGATTTTTAGCAACTTCTTTTAACCCTAGTTTAGTAAAGAAAATTAGTTCAACTAATTTTTCAGATCTGATTGGTACAAATCTTGAGGAGTCTGTCCATGCGAATGCCCTTGTGACTGAGCACTATTGAAGCTTACTTATTTAACATTACGTATTACTAATATTCAAACTAGCCATTATAAGTACTGGCTTAATTTATCAGTTTGGTCAGAGTCATGGTACCCCAGTGGTTAGAGCAATCAGACTTAGGTCTGAAAAAGCCTGGGTTCAATAATCAAAAGCGCTAAGACCCACCGAATGCATGCACTGATATACATGCTCATAAAATCTGTGGATCCAGAAATCCTGTATTTGGTTGCTGAGCAATACGATGGAAACAGAGATGTGGAGTAAATTTCCTTCCACTTCAGATCTATGTCTAAATTGTGGGAGAGGTTTCATGAATGAGTGCTGCTGCCATCTATTCTGGTGGTTCTGAGCTTAGTTGCATTTCACTCTAGCTGTGCTCTCTTGTCAAACAGAAAGCGTTCCTTCTTGACTTAATTCCAATGGCTGGCAGGCTTGACTTGTCCAAGGGTCATTCAAAACAATAACGACATCACTTTGGTCTCCCCTGACCTTCAAATGCAAGTGTACACTCATGAAACATGGATGTTACTTTAAATGATGGAAGCATATTTTTTCTTGTAATTTTCTATGTATTTTATTTCTTAAGGGAATTAAAAGATCATTAAACACCTAACAAAATGGTCTAAAATAATTTTTCAATTTTGTCTGCATATTCCTACTGATCTAAACTGATTTATCTACTGATCAAAAAATTTATATGGTTCCTTAATTAAAAAATTCCTTTAAATTATTTATTAATACAGTAGAGCGCCGATTATCCGAACCCTTATTATCCGAACGTCCAATTATCCGAACCATGTCCGAATTTGCTTTTTTTTTATTAAAGTTTAGAATACTTTTTAACTTATCGACAGATTTTCTAAATTTAGAAGAATAAATAAGATCCACTGCATCTGAAGGCCATATTTAATTTACAATCTTTTTTTTAGCAGTTTTCTTATAGTAGCCAATACATACATGTATTGTTATACAGTTAAACCTACATATCCATTTAGCCCTCTTCAACTGAAAATTATCTTCCAAGAATGCTAACTTCAATTTGACAGTCTTCAATGGTTGAAATGGAAGGAAGAAATGAATGGAAGGAACTTATGAATAGATGTGTGCTGAAGTTGTACAATTGGGGGATGGGTACTTGTCACTTATGGTTAATGATCAGTGATTACAGTGCTTGGAATCCTAAATCTTGGAATAAAATTCTTAACAAAAAAATAAACGGAACTGAAGTTTCTGAACCAGTAGATCTTCCCGATGAAAAGATGCCAGATTATACAGCAGAAGAAGTAGAAGACTGGTGTCGACACTGTAAGTGACCCAGGATTTCAAAATTTAAATCATGATGAAATTATTGCTGAAATTTTGAATGAAAATCGGAACTCCACAGACGAAGAGGAAGAAGTGGGTGATCAAATTCTAGATAGTGGACCTTCTCATATAGAAGCATGCAATTCATTAGATATTGCAATGAATTGGCTAAAACGTCAAAATGATGCTGATCCAGTTCGGTTGATTTATTTAAAAAGAATAAAGGGATATGGCTGCTCAAAAAAGATCATTTTCTTTGAAACAAAAGTCTTTGCTTTATTTCTTTTGCAATGGAAAATAAAGAAAAATGTGGTAAAATCAGTAATTGATAAAAAAAATTATAAAAAGCTGAAATATGATAAAAATAATTCAAAATGAAAAAAAAAAAATTTAAAAATAATAAATAAAAATATGAAAAAATTGAAAAATTTTTTTTAAACACACCAGAGCTATTTTAGATAGTACTGTCAGTCCTAAGCCTAGAAAAAGTGTGAAGGGAAGTTAGTGCACAAATAATAATCCTTTAGACTAGATTTTAAACAACTTTCCAATTATCCGAACTTTTCATTATCCGAACCACGTTCGGTCCCGAGCAGTTCGGATAATCGGCGCTCTACTGTACATTATATTTATTCAAAAGTATTTGCTTTGAATATTTATTAATCACTCTATCTTAATATTATTATCTACTATTATTAAGATGTGATTTTCCTTCCAAATTAAAGGCTTAAATCTAATAGTGGTATTCTTTTATTATAAAGTAATCCTGTAACATGACTTTTTTAATACATTTTATGAAAACATATTGAAAATGATATTAATTTAAATGAGATTAAATTAAGTTATTTTGGTTTTTATAATGAGCTTTATATTAAACCAGTGAGCTTTATTATTTCCAGTCAAAATATGTAATTAAAGTAATGAAGACAAAACTATTATTAGAAATCAAGCAATGATTGGAAAAATTACGTTATTTACGTTTGTTACAAATGTAATGTAACTACAACTACTTTATTGCAAATGTAGTTAACTGCAATAACATTGGTGGGGAACTAAATTTACACATATGTTCAAAAAGGTTTTGAATAAAAAAATTTGCTTATTTAAAACACGAGAAATCATTTAAAATATTTATTGATACTTAAATGAGTCAGTTTGCTATTCTAAATCTTTTTTTAAGGATTTATTATTTTAAGTTTCCACTTTTTATGCTTTTTCCAAATGCATAATTTAAGAAATGCTAAGAAATTTTTGAAATATGTGCAATTGAGAAACAAAACATTTGGGATATTTGTTGCACCTATAAATTGTCAATGTATGAAAAATTTTGGTTCAAAAATTATAAATTTTCTGAAGCATAATTGCTTTTTTTGTCCTATAAAAAGTTTTATAAAAATATTCATATCAGTGAATTTAAATTGTATTAAACTAAATTTAACAAAAAATAAGTATAAAAAGCAGAATAGAAAAAAAAAGAGAAGTTATTTGGACTAACTGAATATTTAACAAAACTGGCTCACAACTGATTATTTATTGCATCACTAGCAGTAAAATGTCAAAACTTGTTCTTCTAATAAATTTTTCAATGTTTTTTTTTTCCTCAAAATTCTTTCTTAACAATTAATTTTCTCAACATTTTGCTATAGCTGAAGGGAAGAAAAAGCCTTTCCTAACTTCGGCAAAGAAAGAAGCAAATGTAACACTAACCAGCAGTGTCACAAAATCAAAGAAGAAAAAGAAAGGTATATTTTTCTGTTTATACTATGTCTCCTAAGGAAAAAGAATGTTTAAACTAGGTTATTTTAAAATATCAATGGTGCTATCCAACCTTCTACTTATTTTTAACATTTTAACCCTGCAAACATTGAGCCCTTGAATATAACTGTACTGACATGTTGCTGCTATGCACTACTTTTCCATTGAATAACAACAAAAAACCTGTTTTTTTAAATGCAAATTAGCTTTCAACTGAAAATTTGGAAATATCTGGCACTTATGCTCAGAGGGTTGACCTTTGGTACTCGTATCTGTTAGTTGCAAATTTAAGAAAATATGGTGCATGATTGAGTATTTTGGTTTTAAAATATAACTGCCAAAAAAAGATATTTTATATAAAAGCAATTACTTCTGTAATGCAATTTTGATGAATTTTACTTATTGCCTTTAGACTAAATGGGAAAAATTTATATATAATAATTAAAATAAATAAATAAAAAAACTTATAAAAAGGATGTTAACTAGGATTTAAAAAACTAAAATATTAAGCTAAGAAAGAATACAAGACATATTTAACGCATATATATCAAAAAGAATTTATTAAAATTTGAAAACTTTTTGGCATGCATGTTAACAATCGTTCCTGTTAAATTAATAATGTTAATTAATAAGTCATAATCTTTCAAGCACACAAAAATAGGCGCCCAGACTCACCAGATGTAAATGATATCACATAGAATCGATTGCCCGATGTGAATGAGAACAAAAGTGACTCCCTCGGCGACTGTGGTTTTTCAAGTTTTGTTTCTCACTTATATTTTTTCATTTTTCGTTGGCAACTTTGCATTCAAATCTATTTAGATTCTTCTCACTCACGCCTGGTAAGTCTTGAAATTGGGCGTCTATTTTTGAGCACTTCTAATATATTGACTATTATTTCCATTTTATATATTTTTGAAGCGAAAAAAGTTTTTAATCAAGCAATCATATATGTTTTATAATAAGCATAAAAATGTTTATTATAACACATATATGATTGCTTGATTAAGAAGTTTACAGTTGAATATTTGTTTCAAAAAGTTTACAGCTGAATATTTGCTTTCTCCTTAATTTTATTGTTTTAGTAATAAGTTTAGTTTTTGTTGTTTTAGTTTATAAATTATTGGTTTTAAGATGAATTTTTTAAGATTGCTTTGATAAAAAATCTATAAAAGTAATAATTTATTGTGATAGTTTTTATAAATTGATAATTTATAAAAACATTGATTAATATCAAAAGTTTTCTCACATTATCAAATTAAATCTATTTTTTAAAGTGGTAAAGTAACTAATTTTTAATTGTAAGAAATTATTTAGACATAAAGATATATGAAGGTTTACTTAATTTTAGGTGAAGGTTTACTTTTGTGAACACTTGTTTTACTAATTTTTAATTAATGTATTCCTTATTTTCATATTTAATGTAGTATTTTTATTCAAATTTAAATTATAGCTTTGCTTTAATTTGATAATGCAATAGTTCTTTATTATCTGATTTAATAAACTGCACATAATTTTAACTTCTCAACAACTTCATTTATTTTTTAGTTTGTCTCGATATTTTTTTACGTAATAAGTGTTCTTTTTCTGTATTACTATATGCACAATTTAATTATTGCTTGAAATTTCAGGTAAAATAGCAAAGAAAATAGAGTTTTCATTTGCTGAACCACATTCTCCAGCAACTCCTGAAGGTAAGTTGTAATTGGAACACTCAGAATACACAGCCACGAGCTATAATTGGCCCTTAAGCTTTAAGAATTTTCTCATGAAGTGAATAAATATTTCTAAAAGTAAGAAATAAAAAAAACTTAACAAACTCTTTTTTTTGAAGAAAAAAAAAAGGAAAAAGAAAAAGCTGGGCTTTATTAGAAGTTACTAATCTAATTCAGTTTTCTTAGAGTATTAGATTGTAACCATTTCATGTTGCTTACAAGAATGAGTTTAGTGCTTGCACTAAAGTCTAACTTCTTATAATTGTTTTTAAAAAAAAATTTCAAAATTGGAAAGGTAAGTAAATATATACAAAATTATCTAACTTCAAAATTCCAATCTCAACCTTACCAATCTTATACAGAAATCAATCTTTTACAGTATAAATAACAGTGTGATCAATTTTATTTTCTTAATAAGAGTAAATATTAACTATTGAGATGAAAATTTGTAAGTTTTCTCTTTTGTGTATTGTTAAATTTTTTTGAAATAATTTGCTTTGTAATCATGTTACAATACATTAAATATCTATTAGTATGTATATCTTAGTTATTGAATGTATCAAAAATTTAGCTATTCATGTATGAGTCATTTATATTACTTTTAAATAAGTTCTAAATATCCCTTTCATTTTTGCAATTACAGCTTTTTGTTAATGTTCATCCCAACAAAATATTTTCTAATTTTTTTTTAACCTATTATCCAGAAATGGTTGTGCATCTCTGGTGAACACTATTCGTCAATATATATTTGGCTCTCATTAATTTTAGTTGCAGAATTACTGTATGTTCGATCTGTACTTTTAAAGTTCTAATATGGCTTTCAGCTGCTAGCAATGTGTATATCTATGAAGTAGACTCTATTCTTTTCCACCCTTTTTACTATTTTTAAAGACCTAAGCTGAACATTTTTATTTTGCTGTTTTTTCCTTTAACTGATGCTGTTTTTTCTGTAACCTTTGGCCATTTTGGGTTATTTATGTTAAAAAATGTGGGATTTTTTTTTTTTAATGTGTGCGTAAAGTTTCGTTACTTCTTTTTCTATAATTTATTACATTAAAATCACAAATATTATTTGTACTAGTTCAGTTAATAGTAGTATGTTATAGTTGTGTGATTACAGAATAACTTAATTACAAGAAACATTTTTTTTACTCAAATGTGCTTTCTTTTTAAATTTTTTTCTTCCAACTTATTGTTAATGATTTGAAATTTTAAAGCTGTTGCTCTTAACTGTTTCAAAAGTTCAAAATTGCTTAGTTATAAAACATGCAATCGGGTCATTTTATTTTATAAACAACCTTATATTTCTATCAGTTTATGGAAAAAAAATATGTATATTTATTAAAACTGGTTTCTTTATTTCAGCTAATCTTATATCATAGCTTTACTTTCAGAATACTAGTTTTAAAAAACTTGTATGTAAGTAGTAATTTTTTGGAGCCAGCCTGTTATGAATAGAATGTATTGTTTTTGCTTTTATGTTAAATTTTGTAAAAATCTTGGATGCCAAATAGAATTTTTTTTTTTTTTGGCACTGTGGCCACCGGTCAGTTGAGATTTGTAAGCCCCTGGCAATTTAAAGATAAACCGTCTATACTAGGAAGAGTCTCTCAAAGCTGACTACTGAATCTTTCCAGTTTATCACCACTTTTTGGTTCAGTTTAAAATCACCCTAGTTTTTGCATATTTTATAAAATTCAACTAAAAATTTGCAAAATTTATGAAAGAAATATCAAAACAGATTTTTTACTCTGTTTATTACTTACTTGAGCATTTAAGTGAGTGTTACTGCTAAATAAGGAATTATAAGTCTCATTTATAGTTATCAGTTTAAAACTTTTTTTTTCTTTCAGTGCAAATATATGATTAAGATATTACAATGAAAAGTATTCTTAAATATTTAGTTTTTTATATTCAAAATTCTCTCTTTTTTTAAAGTAATTATTAAAATATATTGTAACTTCTTCATCTAAAATAAAATAAACATTAATAACTATTAATGAATGAATAATGAATTCAAAAATATAAATATAAAAACATTTTATTTTTTATGGTCCAATTATAAATGCAAAATATTGCAACCAATTTAATTTTACAATTATTTATTTTCAAATTGATTATAATTTTACACTTATTTTGAAATAATTTTTCTATTGTACAATTGTATTTTATTGACTATAAAAATCCCTGAAATGCTTGGTGGAGCTCTAAGCTTTGAACTTAGGTGGTAGTTATATCTTATCTATTGTATCATGCATACAACTAAACACTGACTTTCTTCTACCTTGCATAAATCATGATTGTGCAATCTGCTTTATATCCCCCACTGCAAACTTTTTTTTGCGTGCACGGATACTTTTTTTATGTTACAATAAATATAAAAAAAGTTTCTGCAAAATTGGAGAATCACCACCGTGCACACGCCCGTCTATTTTATCTAACTATGTGTTAAGTAAAGTGTTCAAGCTTCATCAAGTATCTTATCAATCTCTTTAAATTTTGATATTGTGATTACTACTTCACTGCCCTTATGACAATTTCATATTTATCTTGTATTTTTAGTTTTGGAAGCTCTTTCACAAACCCCCGAGCAGCCGAGACCTTTACCGTCCTTTATGTTCTCACCACCTTTAACCAGAGGAAGACTGAGGCAGAAAACATTGGATGAAACATTGGGAAGCTCGTTTTCATCAGTTATATCGGAAACTTCTTTCTCTACTTCTGTAAGAAAGCCTCCCATGGATCCCATTTTGGAAGGAATCATGCAAGAAAAGACTTTACAGACAAAAACAAAAAGAAGTACCAAGAAACAAACAGTTAAAGGCTCTTCAAAGAAAAAAACTTCTATAGTTGGAAAGTAAGTTTTTTTTTTTTTTTTAATTCTTATTAACCCTACTCAAATTTATTCATTTTTATACTAGAAGGTTTATATAGTTTAATATTTTATTTACATCATAAGTTTTTATTATCATATCAAGCCAAAAATGAGAAAGGAAAAAAAATATTCAGGAAAAGAAACATTGCTTAGAATGTAAATTTTTTTTCATTCATTTACACCTTTATAATCAAATTCCTTTACTTCTTATTTATCTACTATTTATTTGTTTACATAAGCAACATGAATAAAAAAAATTGGTCTAAATTTTAAATAATTTTTAAAAAATATACATTTTAGAATAAGTAATAATAAGGGCTAAGATATTCATGATAGGGATTTTTTTTTTTTCTTTTGTGTGTGATTTTTTAAAACAGCATTTTGTTTATGAAGTAATAGTTTTCTTTATAAATTAGTGTCAATTTTGTATTTAATCTTACTATTTTCAATGTGATCCAATTACAAATGACGTTGAACTGTGTTTTCCAATACATAAGAATTTACTTCTCGACAATAGGGAATGTTTCAAACTTAGGAATATCAACCAGAAAAGAGAAAAAAAAAACAGATATTTGATACAATGCAATTTTGATGTTATTGAAGATTGTATTTAAAAATTAATAAATCCTTATTTATCTTCATCAGGTATTTATATATTGACATTTCATTTTATTAATTATTACATATTTATTCTGATTATTACCTTATTGTTTATTAAATCTGTTTGTAAAAGTTACGTTTTATAATATTTTTAATACTGGTATACTCTTGATATCTCAAAGTTGAAGGGTCGCTAAAATTTTTTAGACATAGCAAGTTTTCGAGATAACAAGTTCGGAACTAAATATGTTCTAAAAAGTAAGAAAAATATGTTTTAAAATATTTCTCTAAAATGTAGAGTCATGAAACATAAGAATAACAACTATTAAATATGTATGTAATGATAGTTGACTATAAAGTCTAAATACAACAATGATAATTTTATTTTTAAAAGTAAGACTAGAACAATAATGCATTAAATAGAAAAGAACTGGTTTACTATGAACTTACATTTTGATTTTTCCAAAAAAATTCTTTTTCTATTTTTAAAAATATTCAACATAGCAAAGTTTTGAGAAGAAACCCTTCGACATAGGAATTCAGATTAATATTAGGTGGATATGTAATGCCGAGGGGGAAAATATTTTTTTTTAGATAGCAAGGTTCGAGATATCGAGAGTGTATTGTATAAAAAGTTATTATTAGGCACTTTTTCTAAAATTTTTAGGCTTTTTTTTTTTTGGGGGGGGGCATTTTTCAAGAATTTTTAACTCTTCAACATCCTAGTCCTGGTGATAATTAATGCTATAGTGTTAAGTAAATTATCATGTGTGTCATTTGAAGAGTTAACTTTACGAATCCTTTTAGTTTCCTAATAATGTCTAATCCTAATAATGTCTGCTCTTTAAAACAAATATTCCTAAAACTAGTTGTGAGATTAAATCATATTTATCTATAATTTTTTTTAATTTTAAAGAAATAGTCCACTCTAGCTGTTTGAAAAAAAGCATAATAGAGTAAATTAAAACTCAAAAACCTATTTTATTATTTAGGGAATTTTAAAAATAATTTTTCCCAGGTATGCTGAAGGTATAGAGCGTTCACCTCCCAATGAGGGGATCCAGGTTTGAATCCCAGCATTGGCAGGTTCATACGAATTTCGCTCCCAGCTCGCACCAACTACGGTGCTGACATAAAATATCCTCAGTGGTAGGCAGATCATGGGTTAGTATCCCCTTTTCATTGAGTTTACCATGAGAGGTTTTCTTTACATTTTACGCAAATGTGGGTTATTTCCATCTAAAAAGTCCTCCAAAAGGCTAGTTTGTCCCGATGCTTGTTTCAGAAGTTAGCTTGCTTTCTTAGTTGGATTCAAAATTATAAGGCTAAAGAGTTAAGCATTGTTAGTCGGAAACTCAGAATTGGGTCAACCGCTCCATTCTGGTTTTAAAATAAGAATTTTTTTATTTTATTTATTTATTTATTTTTAAATTACACCCGCCATCGTCTTCTCAGACATAAGGCGTCTTGCAGTCCAATATTATAGTGAAAGTAGCTCCAGAAGGTGAGAGAGCACAAAAATCTTCACAGGAATCAAGAAGAGAGGGGTAATCAAATAGATGCTCCCCAGTCATATAAAATAAAAAAGTAATACATAGCAAAATAATGGTTCTGTAACTTTCTTTTATGCAGCTTTTGTTTTATATCGTTGTACAGTTGAATCAGTTTTTAAGTTAGGAGAAGAATCAAAAACATTTTTTCAATTATGTATGCAAATAGCACAAGAAATATGTTTGATTTTCTTCTCATTAGGGTTAATCCTCAAAGATATATGTGTGTGAATTCAGCAAACTTGAAAAATGTGGCTTCAAAGATTATGATTTTAAAGTTTTCTGAATACCATAGTCTATACGGAGCAAAATTCAAATGCTTAGATATTTTTCCTATTCATAAAACTTTGGGTATATCATTTTTTGGAATCAAGGCAAGAGAGAAGAAAACATATTTTCTAGAGTGGACTACTCATTTTATAAAATTGTATGATTATTATTAATTTTGTTTTTTTTCTTAGTTTAAGGGATTCATTGGTAGATGCTTCAAATCAGTCACAATTGCTTCTTGATGACAGTACTGCTTCAACCTCAAGTGTAAGGAATTCATCAGCTAGACATAGCATGGTGCTCCGGCAAATGAGGTCTAAAAAGGCTGATATTAGTTTCCTTTAAAAAATTGAACTGAGTTATTTTTTTTGTATATAGTAATGTAACAATACATTTATATGAACTGTTTAAACTGAAAATTTCAGTTTAATTTTTGTCAATGAATTAATAAAATATTTCACATATATAATGTATATCTTTCTTTTGTTTTAGATTTAATTTATTGTTTTTGAAAAAAAGAAACGTTATATAAAATACAATTTCCAATAAATGAAACAATTTCAAGCTGCTTTTTTCTAATGAAAAATAAAAGTGATGCATATAGGCATTGTGGAATTAATCACAAAAGAAGTGGAGTAAATGTATTATGAGCAGTTCCGTACTATCCACAAAAATGTTTTCTAATCAAGGTCTGTGAAAATTTTGAAACATGCTACTTCAGTTTCATTTGTCATTTCTTTTATTCTTAGCTCTGTCCTATATCTCCCCTGAAAAAAAATACAAAAAATTAATAAGTTTATTGGCGGAAGCTATTCATGCTTTGGGGGCGGGGGTGAAAGTGGTGCATTGGATATTATTTTATCTAGTAAGAAATGTATGTCAGTGCTTTAATATGCGAAGCTTAGTTGTTGTGCATTATTAAAATATTACAATTTTTTTTCAATCAGTTGCATTACCTTAGAATATAATTATCCAATAGGACAATTTGTTGTAAACATTCATATTAGGTAACAAAGTTAAGGACCAATTCCTTAAAAACAGCTGCATTTTGTGTTTTTATTCAAACAAGCATATGGCTATTTTTGCTTTCATTTCATTAGTTTCGAGATTTAGATTTGTGAGCAGTAGACATGTTTATGGTAGATTTGTATTCTACTATTAAATCTTTAAAGTCTGCAAAGCAAATGTAAATACAGTATAAGTGAGTGTAATACTGGGCAATAGCTTTTGATATCATCGATAACACTTGATTTCAAAAATGATGAATTATCAGGAAAAGAAATAAAAAATCAAGTTAGATATGTGATTAAAAAAGGGTACATTTATTTGAAGTTTGGGGTTGGTTTCCCAAAAATAACTGAAGAAATTTTTTTTATAAAGAGGAATATAACTTAGCTAGTAGTCGTCCACACATGCTTACGGTATACGCAGAAAAGGTGAAGCACTCAAACCATAAAAAAGTGGACATGATGAAAATTTAAAATTCTTTAAATATGATTGAAATTTTGCACGTTAACTGTAAAATTGTTTATGGTTTCATATTTTAATGAATAAGAATGAAGTTTTTGTCATTAATTTACTTATCTTAATTTTTAAATTGACACTATGTGTATAATTTTTATAGTGACACTATGTGTACTACTGAACAAATATTCTAAACATCTCTAAGTTTATATATATAATCTGACAGCTATTTAGAGTTTTTGCTTACAGAAAATTGTTCACTAATCTTCATTGCAAAAGGTAAGCATATATAATTTTATTACTTATTGCCATGCCTGCAACAAAAAGCTACATTTATATCTCCATAAAAAAAAAAGGGTTCTTTAAGTATAAGTTTCAAAACTCTGTATTCAAAAATACTTTGAATTGCAGACCCAAAAAAAATATTTAATATTTTAATTATAGTTATTAAACTTTTCGAGTGTGACAAATTCCTGTTGTAGGCATGATTTTTATTTAAAGTCGCACCCGCAACTTCTTTTTAAATTGAACACAAAAATAAACTTAAACAAATTATAGACTAAATTTATGTAAAAATTATTAACTGAAGAACATGTAGATGGCAACTGTAGCTATACCTTTTGATTTAACTGTGTGAACCCAGGTTAATAAATCAAAATTAGCCTCATTTGAGTATGTGATATTGTGTACAGTTGTTTATTAATTCAGTTAGAATAGATAAGTTATTGGTTCTGCAGGAAAATATATTTGTAAATGACCTATGGTTATGAAACTAAAGTGAAAGGTTGTTTAAATTTCAACAATTGATATTTAAATAAAAAAAATCAATTTTTTTTTTAATATACATGTGTGATTTTATTATTTTATAGCATTTTTTCATAAGATACTCATTAAAACATTGTCTAACATAAAAGAAGGAAGGAGGAATAAATAGTTCACACAGTTGTTATAATTCAGAGAATTTGGAATTTTTGTACTGTAAGATAAGTAAAATGCATGTCCTTTTTATGTCACATCCGCAACTTGTGGAAATTTTTTTTCTTAAAAAAGAAATAAAATATCGTGCAACCTTTAAATTTGTATTAATGTATATGTAAGTAATTTTCATTGAAATCCATACAAATTTAAACTAATCCTCTAAAATATTTTAGCTAATGGCTAATTTACCTGATTAAAAACTTCATAAATATAGAAGTATGTCGAAATGTTTCAACAGAGAAATAACAGTCGACATGTTTCAAGTGCTTCAAAAACAGGCACTCATTTTCAAGACTCGCCAGACGTGAATGTAAAGAAAGAAATTATATGAAATAAAAGATGTCAAGTTAAACGTGACTTTTAGACAAACTAAACATAATTTAGTTTATATAAAAATGGATTCGCCATACGATAGTAAAGAGAAATGATGATCGTTTTTCACTTCTCTGCCTTTATATCAGAAATAAGTAAATATATCTTCCATATTGCCCTTTTTCGTATAATAATATTCACTTAAACAACAAAAATTCATTTCTCGAAAAGAAAAAAATTATTCGATAGCGAAAAACTAATGATATTCAACTTGTTATAAACATACAACTTATGTATTCTTAAAATTAGGTTTTTGATCGGTATTTGCAAACTACTCATAATAGCAAACACGTTATAACGCGGTTTCATTATATAAATTAAGATCCAGATCATTTAATTGAATAAGTTATCAGTAACAAATATTGTAGAATAACTTGCTGTTGTGCAGTGCGCAAAATAAAAAAGCTAGCACTTTTAATAACTTTTGATCTAATGATTTTATTTTTATGCAATTATAAGATTAATTTTTGACGCAGAGGGAACATCTGTATCCCTTTTTTTCTGACATTCTAATTCCGAGCAAAAAAGTATTTTGGTATTTTTTAATTATAAAAAAACACTCTAATAGTGTAAAAAAAAATCTCTTAAATTGTCGGAATTATATTTGTACAAAAATATAAAATCCAAAAAAATGAATTGAAAAATATTTAAAAATTTATCAATAATTGATTTTGTAAATTGAAGAAATTTCAATGATGAATAACTGTTTCTCTTAGATATATATATATATGCAAATAAGTACAAATTTGAACAAAAATATTGTTTCGAAGCCGTTTGAGCCGTCTTTGGAAGATTTTACCTTTAACGTAGAAAAAGATATCGATGTTTCGTGTTTTATTTCATAACCATAAATTATTAAATTTTCAACAGTTCAAATTTTTATTTCCACCTTCAAATTCTTTCTACAGCATTTTCATTTCAATTCTTACTCAAATTTAAATAATCCTCAGAGTATATAAATGCAATATCGATTTTCTGATCAATTGCTAAAGGAATCATGTGAATAATAAACAAGTTACGATGCAAAGGACAGAAACCCGAAAATATGCATGACTTGTCTGGAAAAAAAAAAAAAATTCCATTTATATTCGAAAATTTATATACAGTTGATTTTGTAAATTACAGAAATTTCACTGATGAATTACTTGTTTCTCTTAGAAGTAAATAACTGCAAATTTGAAAAATTGTTTGGAAGTGAGCTCTGTGTTTGGAAGATTTTAGCTTTAACGCAGAAAAAGACACCGGTGTTTCATGCTGTATTTCATTACCGTAAATTGTTAAAATGCTAAGTATAAAATTTTTCACTTATTTTTATATAAGTTGGTACATAATAATGAAAGGTATATTTAATAAAAATTCTGCTTCAACGAGTTAATAGTTCTTTGATCCTTATCACGGGTTAATTTCTGCTGACAATAATTTATGTTACAAAATCAGGCGACTTTTTCGACAGATTTATATTCTCAAAATGGGGGAGGGGTTGACGCTATCTGGAAAATACGGTCCTAATGGTTTCCGCCGAATATCAATCGAAAGTTTCTTATTCTTAATGTTGAATTCACTTTCTGTGTAATTTGCCATCTAAAAAAAGCGAATTGGATACTTGCACTTTAGGTAGAAGACCTCCCATACCCACTCATGTGTCCTATGACGGCAGCACCAGCTAATTTTTATCTGCAAAATGGCTTATTAAAGTTGAACTAAGTTTCTCTACCTAAGATAAAACGTTAATTAACGTGAAGATGATTAAACACAGAACCGTATCGTGCATCGAATTAGTTGAAATATAATCCTTTCTCATCTACTTCTTTTACTTAACTTGGAATTATTATTTGTTTATGTATTTTTTTGAAACCGTGATATATTTTTATTTTGTGTACCTGGCAACTTCGATGCATAATTAGTTTGTTTATGTTACATATGGCTTCTTGCTTGCCTTTGTGTTAAGTCTGTGTAAATATATATATAGTGAATTGAAATTCTTGTGAAAGAATATAGAACGTGTCGCTTAAGAGAATCGATACTTGACAGGCTTGGCTTCCTCAAAATAGAATGGAAAGAATAGTTGCAAATAAATGCCACGTTTCAACAGCCAATCATGATTGAGATACCTACACAACGTCACTTGCAGGTATCCCATTTTCTCGTTAATTAGTCAATCAATTCCCTTCAAATTTTGCCATTTCAAATTCCGTAGATTAAATTAATTTATCAATTTGGATACCTTACAATTCAAATTGTTTTAATCATTACTAAATAAATAATAATAAATGGGTGATAATAACAAAAAAAAATTTTTTTTACATATAATTATCTTTAGATAAACGCGTTTTACAATTGTGTGATAAACTTTTCAACTCGTTTAAATAAGTTCCCAAAATATAACTATTTTAATGAAATCTGCTTGGGTGTTTTATTTTCATATTCCTGATTTCTGCTTTTTGTAGTAGGTTTTGGCATTTAAAATGTTGTTGTCAATAATACAATTCTAATTTGATTGTGAACTTTTTATCCTATTTTTTGTAAAAAAAATCAACATGAGATACAAATATGTAATTTAACCCTTTGCACTCCGATTTGTTTAAAATGCTAATTAAACTAACATAAACCCTAAAAACTTTTAAAACACAGAATGATACGTTGATTTTCATATTTACATATTATAATCAGCGATCATGAATAATGTGGTTTACTAAATATTAAAATTCTGTGTGATGAGTTGAGATGACCGAGGAAATATCAATGTGCAAAGGCTTGATGTTTGTATAATTTTTCTTACTTACTTTTACAAAAAATCTTCCTATAAGTGGTATGTAAGCAATTCTAATTTGTACGTTTTCGCCACCATAAAAACCTTCCTCTACCGGACATTTACATTCCATTTCATTTGGAAAAAATGGGCAGACATTCTTTTGAAAACTCTCCAAATACGTGCAAGCTGGAAGAGTGCTGAAATGTAAAGGTTGAAGAAAAGTACTATTAGCCAAAATGATGGAGGAATTCTAAAATATATGAAAGAGAAACATCATTATTAAAATACATGCGATCTGAAAGGGTACTAAAACGTAAAAAATGAAAAGCACTATTACCCGATTATAAGTAAACTTGAAGAATATGTGGTGTAATCATCGTACTTAATTCGAGAAGCTCATGATCTGGCGAACATGAAAATGCTGTCAATAATATATATATTTTTTTATTTCCTATGAGCTGCACAATCAGTCTTCCCGATGAGCAGACCTAGTGCGTTCTCCAGAAGTGATATCCACTCTTTCAGGACCACCACAATGGGTGAGATACCGTTGGCCATGTTAATTTGGACGTCTAGTTTCTGCCATACTAGATGGCAGCACCGAGACTCTATTTGGATGCTAAAGTGCACTAGGCATTAAAGTGCATTCTCTTTGAACTGAACTGAATTTAAAAAATATGATCATCGTAAAACTTCGTTACCATCGTGATACTTAGTTCTCTCTTTTCTTTCTCTCTTTTCGTAATCTGCTTTACGTTTTTCTTTAGTTATTACTTGCTCGATTATTCTTGAATGTTTTTAATTTTGTTGTTAAGTTTTTATTAAAGTTATGTTTAAATTTAGCATTTCTCCTTTTTATTTATCTTTGGCGACACACTTAACTAAACATGCAGACTTATAATAAACGCAACCGATTTCTCGTCAAAAATACTTTATTTCAGGTCAAAGACAATAAATGACCACGATTTGTGGTTTTCGACCTGAAAATATTCTATTTTATAATCGTCGCTGAACAGCCGACCCAATTTTGAGTTTTCTATCAATGTTCATTTCGTAACCTTGTAATTTTGAACCCAGTCCAGAAGACAAAAGAACTCCTGGAGGAAGTATTGGGAGAAAGTTGCCTTCATGCAGGA
Organism: Parasteatoda lunata; assembly: GCA_949128135.1. Taxonomy (NCBI): domain Eukaryota; kingdom Metazoa; phylum Arthropoda; class Arachnida; order Araneae; family Theridiidae; genus Parasteatoda; species Parasteatoda lunata. The sequence continues at coordinate 96,391,632 of OX421975.1, forward strand.
CTTTTTAATGGAACTAACCCGCATTTGCATTACATGGAGAGGAAAACCACGAAACCCTGCCTCGGTTAGCCTGACTGCGAGGAGACTCTAATCCGTCTACCACTGAGAGTATTTTAAGTCATTACGGTAATCGGTGCGATCAGGGTGTGGGATTCAAAACAACCAGTCATTGAACAGCTGACCAAATTTTCAGTTTACGACTGACTACCAATCTTCAATTCCGTATCCTTGTAATTTTGAACTCAATTCAGAAGACAAGAAAACTCCTGGATAAGTTCTGGGAGAAATTTGCCTTCGTGGAGGACTTTTTGATGGAACTAACCCGCATTTGCATTACATGGAGAGAAACCTCCCACGGTTAGCCTGACGGCAAGGGAACTCTTAACCCATGACACTGAGCGTATTTTACGTCAGTATAGTGGTCGGTGCGATCCGGGTGTGGAATTCAAATCAACTAGCCAGTGCTGGGATTCGAACCTGGTTCATCTTATTAAGAGGCGAACCCTCTATTCTCTGAGCCACCATGGCTCGTTATAAAATATTTATCAAATTCTATGGAAAATTTTTCTTTGGAATGAAGTGTGTGAACTGGTGATGGGAAGAAACTTTACAGTAGACAGTTAGGTCTGCCGTGTTTTCGTATATATGTGTTACTGTGCTGTAAAAGTCTGCAGTTAAGAAAATCCTCAGTTTTACTGGTAAAACTTAGGTTTTACCAAATTGGCATGGTAAAAGGCCGAAGTATGCTTTAATATAATTCCATTTGGGACTTTCATCAAGCCTTTACAGTAAAACCTTGGCCAGCCAACGCCTTAAGGAAGGTTTTTATAACAGGATTTTTCTTTCGAGGTTTCCTTAAGGTTGTTTTTCGAAGTCTTCATCGTCATTTGAAACGATAAACATTCTGCTTTATTTACATAGATTTGTGATCTCTGACCTGAGAGAAAATAAAATCGTTTTTGTAACAAGATGAGAGCAAAGCCTTGCAAATCCGAAATAGCTATTTAAAAAACACAAAATTGATGGAAAAAATAAATAAATAGGGTATTCCAAATGTTGATATTTTAAAAACCGTAATTATGTTTCTGGGTAGCAGTTATTTAAAAGTTCTTCTTACACAATGAATTGGTGATGATTAAATTTTGAGCTGTCATCTAATTTTTCATTAATTCACTTCATTTGTTAAGTTTTATCCACTCAGCTTCAAATCAATGCATACCAGCTTGTATGGAAAGTAAATGCGGTCGAGGCTTAATACTGATCGTCCTGCTGTTGGTCATGAAATTGGGCAGCTTGAACTTCCATAACCCCATACCCCTCAACTAGCTGTTGTGGGAATGCTTGTTTTGTTTTCTTTATGTGTTGATCTAAATAAATTTTTTTAATATTTTTTGACGAGTAAAGACAAAAATATTTTCAGAAACTTTGGAGTATTCTAATAAATATTTATTAAATAAAATGTTATTTAGGGTTAATATATGAAGAAATTGACTGAGTGCTTTAGTTCAGCTTATGGCAAACCTGAAACCTTCATTAACCAACTTCAAATTGAAGTTTATTTCAGCTTTTAAATAAATAGTCTTTATTCCTGTCGTAGAATGAAACAAAAACTCAATAAAAGTCTCGTTTTCTTGCATTACTTAATGATTTACCATTGATGAATTCATTTTAAATGCATAAAAACGTTTTATGACCAGAAAATCTGCTATAAGTAAAATAAATTATTTTCATTAATCTAGTCTTGATTTTGATAAGGTCATTTTTATTGGTAAAACACAGTTTATAAATAGCTTCTTGATGTTCCTATACATTATAAATTTAATTTTCTCCGTTTTGAGAAAGCTCCGTCGTCATATGAAATTATGCTTTTTTGCAAATAACATGCTATTTTCATAATTGCTGTGAGTTTGCAACTGTTACTCATGACAGTTAGGTCAAGTTCAGCCTATCTTTAGCCCTCTATATTTATTCTTAAAATGGCGCAAATCGTTAATAAGGAGAAAAGTCACAGTTTTGAGAAAATGAAAAGCATTTGTGGTCTAATATTTTTAATATTTAAAAACTTACTTCAATGCTGAATTATATCTGCTCATAAAATATTTTTTTAAAAAAAATGAGAATAAGGCATTGTTTTGATAATTTTTATCGAGGTGGAAAAATATTTCTGAATTGGTGATTTTAAAAAAAGTTAAATAATATTTAAAATATTTCATTTATTTGTCCGTTCTAAAGCCCAAATAATTCTTCACGGCAAAATGGCATATATAGTTTAAAATCAAAAATTCGCTTCTAGTGTAAGGCGCTTAAATTGTGGCTTTTTAATTTTCCTTGGCGAAAAAGCTTTAAAAAACCATGCTAACATATTATTTCTCTAAGCTCTTCAATTAAGGATTGGTGATCTTATGTAATTGGACCATTTACCAATTGAACTATTTTCTAATGCAAACAATAATTTAAAAAAGAAACGTGATCTTACCATGATCCATATTTTGATGCGATGCAAGGAATGGGAATGTCCAAGCTGTAGCCGAAAACTCTTGCCAGTCTAAAATACTTTGTATCTAAAATAAAGTTGCTTGTAATGCTTTTCAGTAGCTCTATGTTAGCAGTTATGCTCACGTTGTTCATTAGGTCTATGGGATCTGGTTCGACAGTAAAGTTATTTACTTGGAATATGCCAGTTGCATTATCAGCTATAAACAAACAAGAAAAAGTACATGGTAAAGATATACGGTCACTTTTCTAAAAGGTTGCTTCTCTATATCCATGTAACTAATAAGCGATCTGTAAAAGCAGTTTTTTTTCCCTGTGCCATTAAATAGGGAGCTGTGCGCTAGAGATGAGCTCAGGCTCGCTTTTGGATATCCGAGACCGAGATACATAGAATTATTTAAAGGTTGTTATTTTCGAACATTTTGTTGTCATATGAAATCCTTTCTTGCGAATAATATGTTATTTTTATAACTACTGTGAGTTTGCAACTCTTACTCATGACTGGTAGGATAAGATTAGCCTACCTAAAGCTAGCGCTATCTATGATTATTCTGAAAATGGCTCAAAATATCAATATGAAGAAAAACTACAGTTTTGTGGAAATGAAAAGTGTTTACGATCTGATTTTTTCAACATGTAAAAGCTTGCACTCCTATGCCGCATTATCAGGGCCCATAAAAATTTTCAAAAACTGAGAATAAGTAATTTTAATAATTTTCCTCTATGTGGAAAAATTTTGCCAAATTGGCGATTTTTAAAAAAGTTTAATAGTTTTTGCTTGCTTTCGTATGCCTGTTACGGGTGAGAGGTGCAATTGTTCTTGTTTTCCAGTGGTGCCATCTATGGCCAAGAATTCGACTTCTGACGCACCCATACGCCCTACCGACCAGGCTATCCCGGCCCGTTTAAAGGTGTTAAAGAGTTTATGAAAATTTTATTATGAATCCAACTTCGTCCAAAACCTTTTCTCAGTAAACAAGGCTGCCTCATCTCTATTGCGCACATAAGAGGAACCTTCAGGGTGTTAAAAACAGTGTATATGTATTTGAAGCCAACAGGATTGCGCATCACCTCTCCCAAACACATTATTTCAGTCAACGGAAATGTAAATAAATTTTTTTCTCAAAATTTTAGTTATTTTCTCTTTTTGCAAATACAAAACAAATTTGTAATATTTTGTGCAAAACATAATTTTTGAAAGCCACAACTATCATTGTGGAGAAACAATCATCTATAGTTACACAATATTTTTTCAAAAACTGAAAACTGTTTGGAAAAGAGTATTAGTAGCAATCGTGAGTGAATTTTATTATAAACAAGGATTTAAACAGAAAATAAAATATGAGATGGAGCTCACATTATTGTTTTAGTGGCCTTCGTTGGAATTGGGTACTTGCACTTTAAGAAGAAGAAAATCACAGATACCACACATGTGACTTATGACGTCAGCGCCAGCTGATCGCTTATAAACAAAATGGCGTCTCCACATAAGTTAGAATGTTAATTATTGGAAAGTTAATCAAATTCAGCGCCGTGTATTCAGTGCATAGAATTTGTTGACTACGTCTTTTACTTAAATGAGATTTAGTATTTGTTTTTCTATTTCATTGTAACCGTGATATATTTTTGTTTCTTGTACCTGGCAAATTCGATGCATAATTAGTTTGTTTATGTTCTACCCAGCTTCATGCGCGTCTTTGTGTTAAGTAAGAAATATATAGTGAAAGAATTGAAATCTTTGTGAAAGAATATAGAATCTGTCATTTAAGAGAATCGATGCTTGACGGGCTTGGTTTACTGGAAATAGTATGGAAAGAACAGTTGCTAACGTAAACAAATGCCACGCTTGAACAACCAATCAAGATCGAGATACGCACATTACGTCACTTGCAGGTATCCCATTCAATTAATATTTTTATAAAGTGCGTTACATTGCGTTATTTAAATTCATGTTTAGACAAATGTATGCAAAAATAATTCTTTGTAAAAATCTATTATTTCCAATAAAATAATTTTAAATGTAAATGTAGTGACCTAGATCTTCTTCATGTTCATTGTCTGAAAATTGTATCTTAATTCTCGTTTCAAATATTTACTTGATAAAAATTTATCAATATGACCGGCACTGTATTCATTAAATTTGTTTAAAAATCGTATCTAATTCTCAATCTAAATATTTACTTGATAAAAAAATGCACGGCACTGCTTTGATAAAGTGACATTATTTCTTTTCTTTTTCTTTAACAGATTGGGATCCCAGAACTGTTTTATTTTTTTATTTTGAAATCGAATGACAATTTAAAAGAATGACTCCATAAAATATATAATTTTTCTTTTAATTATTCTATCAAGAGATAATTACTTTGTACTTGAAAAATTGCATTTTAACCTGAAAAAAATAAATAAATGAAAAAAATAACATTAAAAAATAAGAAAAAGATAGAGAAATAAAGAAATCATATTTTGTTCTTGATTATTTATTTTTTTCTAGTTGCTGCTATGTACTTAAAATACGCATACAATTTGAAATATTTGATTAGTGAAAAAGATTGTTCCAGATTGAAATTTCGTTAAAAATAAAAATATAAATAATTAAAAATAAAATATAAATAATTCTCAAAAACATGTAAGTTTTTCATCGTATTAAGATAATAATAAAAATATTTATTTTAAGAGATCGCCTGACTTTGAGAAAAAAACTATTCTGATTTTATTTAAACAGTAAATTTTATAAACAGCAGATTTTATTAAAAGAATCTGCCCGAATGAAATTTTTATTTGACAACCAGAACACGATTTGCAAAAATGCATCTCTTTGAAATAAATAAACCTTGCATAGAAAATAATAGTTTAATAATTCATTTATTGCATGAAAAATTTTATTTAACGTATGGATTTCACACAAGCTTTTAAAATTAAATTTTGGACTAAATGAAAATTTCCATTATTGTTAATTTTAATTATTGGTTAATTAATTAATTCCTTTATTTATTCATTCGTTTTTACTTAATTTAATTTTTATTTTATTTTAATTTATTTTATTTTAATTTTTAAATTTATATTTAATTTTTTTTTTTTTTTTTTTTTTTTTATGAAACTGAAACATGTTTTGATCTTGTTCAAGATACATCAGCTACATTGATTTTTTAAGGCAATAAGTTAAAAAAAGAAATTTTTTCTCCAACTTTCATAGTTCGTATTTTAGTTAATAATTCATCGTATTTATCATAGTTCTTTCGTATTTATATATTTTATTTTTGACCCTTGATAAGTTCGTGGTAAATGTCGATGGTTGACAGTAAGCTAAGCGCACATAGCGCTCGGAGTTAAAGTTCGTCGTAAGACTTCCGGATTACTAATTCCGACTGATTTTTACGTCTTTTGCTGTGATGAAAAAACGCACCACCCAATTTTATTATTACTTGTAATGTTTCCAATATAACGCGTTCTTTCAATTTAACTTTCAACGAAACAAACATATGAATTTGGAAGACTCTGCATGCTCGCTATGCTACCTAAAAAATAACAAACGGTGCTATTTTAAACAAATATAGCTAAATGATAATTTAAACAAATATAGCTATTTTAAACAAATATAACACTCAAAACATGACTAACCTTACTCTTTATTTATGCTGTGATATTAATTTTCTCAAATTTGTTTTAGGCTCACAACCTGTTAAAATTTATAATTGACAGAAAACTCTTATAAATGGTAAAACTACGCGTAACTTTAAACAAAAATAACAATAATAAAACTGCCAAGAATATTAAGCCTGCTCACGCATAGCCTCGTAAACCTAACATAAGCGGAGAAATACACCGGAAATTTTTCCCGGTTTTAGGAAGCTTGTTACTGTTTACATTCAGTCAACCATCCATACTTTATAACCAATTTCATTAATTTTTAAATATGAGTGCAAAGCCATTTTCCCACCCATGGTTTGTGCGACTGTCTTCTGATAGCTTAAGGGGGGGGGGGATACCAATATAGGCTTTGTTTACATAAATGTGGGTTACACTACAGGTTAGCGTGGAGACAAGAAAAGAGGACAAAACTAAGGAGTCTTCTCCCCTGCGTCATGAGTTCGTTCATTAAATCATTCTTTATTCAGTTCATTTATATTTATAAACACATAATTTATAAATTCCGTTATTTATGAAAATAAAAATTCATGTTTAAGACCAATTCTTTACAATTGGTAAACTTGAAAATCCCTCACCTCACTACTCCCGAACATTGTCTAATTTAATGTAATTAAATTAAATGATTTTATTTTCTTATAAATCAATGTAACCTTTTAAAGCAGTGCTCCCCAAACTGATGAGCTTTCTAAATTTTTCGTAACACTGTGTACCACTAATAAATGAATGTATTTTTTAAAAAAATATGTTTATTTTTCTTTTATGGTACAAAGTTTTGATAATAAATTTATTTGCATCAGTGATGATATTGTTTTTGCTGTGATAACAGCTGTTTGGGATAAAAAAAAAATTGCTCAAAAGTTAAAAATCACAACTGGCTGTTGACACCACTAATTATTAACTGTTAACTGTGCAAAAAATAGCCAATAGAAAAATACGTAATCGTAAATTTTCATGGCTAGCTTTGTTTTTATATAAAATTTTTTGAACTTTTCGTTTGTTGCAAGATATTTCACATAAGAAGGTGTACCCCCGCTAAACTGTTCCCTGGGGGAACGCAAACCACACTTTGGGAAACACTGCTTTAAAGGGTTGAAAGAAATATAAAATATTTTATACGATTGTTATACAGTATCAAAATACTAGTATTAAAAATACAATTATAAGTATTATACAAAAATTATTATTAATATCCTTGCATTTTCGTAAAAGTAGATATCCCATCTCCAATCCCGTTTCTTGTCACATAATCAATCGTATAAATCATAACGAATATTCATTATTATTAGCACAAATTTCCAATGAATAAAAGAAGTCGAGTGACTAATAGTTGTTGAATTTCAAAATTACTCTTTACCTTACGGTCATTTTGCATTAGTTTCAATTAAATTTGTCCAAACAGCAAGGCATTTAAATCATAATTAGATAGAAATTTTTTAATTCATGATAAAACACTTACAGCAATCTTCAAATCTAAATACAGATTCAGAAAAACTTGAACCCAAAACGAGACACATAACATTAATAATTACTACTTTGTTAATACTTTTCCAACAAACATTCCTCATTTCTTCTAACATAAAACAGTCAATTTACGAGAAGTAACATGGTACTTTTCGAGTAGCTTCTGGTATTCGAAACATGACCCCTTTTTTTTCCATTAAAACATAAAAAATATTCAATATCTGATGGGATCTATTCCGATAAGAGAAAAATCCAATTACAGAAACCTTAGAAGCAAAACGATTTTTCCCTCCTGTTGCAGAAATCTGTGTTAAGCCTTTTTAGATAAATTTTTAAATACTATGTTGAAAGAAACTATTGAGTAATTTCTAAAGAATCAATTCACTCTTTTATTTCATTTAAAAGAAATTGATCGCTGAGAATTGATTTGAAGAAATTGATTGATTGATTAATTATCGTTGCTACAGTTGGATTTTTTAATAGCTCGTTTAAAGTATGATCACGTGTTTTCTATTATCTACCAGTGTTTTATTTTATCCAATAGGTCTCTGTCGGGTAATTGAAAAAATGACGTTAGTGCTTCAAAAAAGAGCTGCATTTGGGTCGCTTTTAAAATTTTCTTTAAGTAAATAAAAAAAGTTCTGAAGGTGGCGGTGGTGAAATTTTAATTTGATAGTGAATGCTGATATTAAGAAATGTTCAGTTTGATTATAACAAGATTTGTACCAGTTATAAATTTTTTGCTGATACGTACGAACCCAATAATAATTTCTCAATTTAGAATGCTCGTAAAGAGAGAGGTGAAGTTCTTTTTTCTTAAAATATTATTTGCAAAAATATTAGAAAATATTGGAAAAGCTTTTTAAGCCTGAAATTTATAATCGTAAGATATTTACTAAAATACGGCAAAATAAATTATTCTAGATATACTTCAGGTTCTAATATTTTTTTAAAAATCAAGTACCGATGTTTTATTATTATTATTATTATTATTATTATTATTTTTTTTTTAATATTACGTCTCTTCTACTAGGTTTTCAAAATTGCGGGACGTAAAACCACTACCTAATCTGTCTAGATTAAAGAGGAATGCCAACATATTATTTTGGTTTGGTTAATAGAAAATATTCTAGATAACCCCCTTTCGATAGCTTCGAAAACGATGAATTGGTGCTAAGATAAAATAACTTCTACGTATGCTTGTAAGTAATACCATATTACACATTTTTATTTTATTATTTTTTTTTAATTTTAAGTTTATGATCAAAGAAATAATACTTCTAAGATTCAAATGAATTTTTTTTTATTATAATACATAACAAGAGTATATATATTTCAAGGAACAATTTTTCCTGTGAAATAAACGCAGGCTATCTCTTTGGAGGGTTTTTTCATCAGTATTCTCATTTCAAACTTAAAATGACCCTGCAAAAAATTTGAAAAAACACTTTATCACTTGTAATTTAAATAAGTACAATTAAGTAGGGAGTGCAAAAGAGATATAAATTATCCACAATTTTATTTATTGAAACAAAATTTTGAATATTGTTCGCAAAACAATACCTTTTTTATGATTTGGATTAACTTGTGTCTTGAACAAACCACAAAATGTGAACCATTTTTTAAACAGACGTTGTGGTTATTTATAAAGGTGTTCTGTAAAATGAGCCTTTAATATCTATTTTTAGAAACTACGTTCATTTGAGCTTGCGTAGTAGAAGACACAACGGAGGTGAAAAGAGCTTGATCAGTTTTTTCACCTGCTGTAAATTGCTGCTGTAAAAATATTTTTAAGAAACTATAAGCGTAACTGTTATTGTTTCTAATGCCACTTTCCAAAACCAGCAAGCCTACTAGGTGAAACCAAGCGAATTTTAGCAGACGGTGCGTTTCATGTTTATCAGTGGCGCCATCAATGACCTACAATACACCTTTCAGTCACACGCAAACGTCACAGCCCGTTTTACAGGGCGGGCCCATTCATATATCCATTCATTCATCTACAGATCGTAATTTTGACCTGAACCAGAGAACGATCAATCTCCAATTCAGAACCCATTGAGGTATTGATTTGTTATGTTAACCAGAAGTTTTTTGTGACCCGACTGATTTAACGTGAACCAATTACATGTTTTAATAATTGTATGTTTTGTACGAGTTTGTATCCAATACTTTTATATTTAAACATACATGTAATGGGTTTTTATTCAGGAAATTTATTACATACTTTATTTTTAACGTATTTCATTACAATGTTAACCAATTGATACACGAACATAAACAAGTGCAAACTGGTTTCAGCCGCGTAAAAACAATAAAGCTGTATAGTATCACTTGATAATTAAGATTTTACGTAGAATCTTATAGTGTGTCTAATAATTTGACTGTAAGTGAACAGAAATATTCACACAATAGAACTCAATCGCCAATCAAAATTCTTACTACTTTCCGGTGTAGAACTCTGTACCTGTACAGTGTAGGTACAGTTTTTTATTTATTTATTTGAAATTTAATGAATAAAAACCTTTGTTGTTATGTTTTCATAACTATAATTTCCGTGTAGCAATGAAATTGTAGTCGAAATTTCGACCATTTTCGAACTAGCTAGTCCATTCAATTTTCAACTGGACCTCTTAATAGAAGATAATGTCAATTCCAACCTTCTAATGATGCTATATACTGATTTCAATCACATAATGTTGTCGACAGAGGGAATTTGGTCAATTAACATTTCCACAACTTTTGAACTAGCTTGAATCCTTAAATTTTAATTGGGTAGTTGATTTCAATGCACGATACGATTGTTTCGTAAAAATTGAAATAATACACTTGTTTGATAAATAATACATAATGTATTTCCATTTTATTGAATATCGGAATTCTGACCACTTTCCGAGATAAAATAATAACTTTTACTTTAACTTTCTTTCAAGTTGTCTAAAGAGGAAAGAAAAAACTTTTGTTAGACAAAAGAAAAGAAGAAAAAAACATAGGTCACATAATTTTTGTCACCGCCGATGATTTCTCCTGTTTCCTTATTTTAGGCCTGAAAAAAATTAATTTATTTCCTTGTCTACTTGAAAGACGTATATATATATATATATATATATATATATATATATATATATATATATATATATATATATATATATATATATATTTAAATTTCTGTTTTATTATTTATTATTGTTTAATATTCCGTTTACTAAACAGTGTATAAAACATTTAAAAATTTATCTGAACCTAATATACTGATTGAAAATATGAGAAACAAAATTTATGCTTACCGAGGCCAGATACTTTACTAGAGGTCCAAGATCTGGTGGTGCCATGATAATGTTAGATGCGCTGTACGAGTTAGCTTTCAATGGACAATCACATTTCTCGCCTGTTGGAAAGAATGGGCAGATCTGTTCTTTTGTTCCACTCATATATTTGCAGTGCTCATTCGTACTGTAACGAAAAACATTATATACTTCATTAGACCTATCTGCAAATTGATGTTACTCTGTTCGGCGAAAACTGATACGGGAGTCTATTACCAAGGAAAAGCCACGGTGGCCGAGAACAAACTAAATAGCTTATTCTTATTTTATTTTAAAACCGTTGTTGAACACAGCCGACTCACTTTTGAATTTACGACTACCAGTGCTCAAATCCGTAGTCTTGTAATTTTGAATTTTTGCAGCCTTTTAATTTTGCAATTTCGAACCTGATCCAGAAGACAAGGAAACTTCTGGAACATATATTGGAACAAGTATCTATCGTCCCTTAAAATTTTGCTCATGAATTTCGAAACACCTGGTACATATACACACATTATTCACTTGTTGTAATAAATTATGTATACATCATTATCAGAGCCGGATTATACCTTTCGTAGGCCCTAGGCATAGCCGTTTTTGGACCCTCCCCTCCTTCCCTTACTTCTCCCCTCTTTTCAAAATATATGCTAAAATTTTCTTGCATATTCTTTTTTACATTTTTATTAATATGGATTTTAATTTACAAATTTGTTTATCGAACTTTATCAGCAATACCGACATACTGCCGATATTGCAGTTGATATCGATATTGCAGCTGATATCTATATTGAATACGACATTTTGCGTAGTTTGGAATTCGACAGCATAATACAAGATTTCGTTGAATCCAAAAATCGCAAAAAAGTAATATATTAGATCATAAGATTCTGCAAAATAATTTATTACCGAAAAATATTATATTTTTATTTGTATCTTCATAATTTTGTGCAAAATACACTTGTTGTTTTTAAAGTCGAGTTTGTTGTAAAAATTATTTTTGACTTGTTTGACTTATTTTGACTTGTCGAGTTTGTTGTAAAAATTATTTTTGTCAACAAATTTTTTTCTCCCAAGTTTTTCGTAGGCCCCTGAATTTCGTAGGCCCTAGGCACGTGCCTAGTGTGCCTATAGGTTAATCCGGCCCTGATCATTATACTAATTATTATAAGAATCATTCGAATAATAAGTAAATGCGAAGATAACGGCGAATAGCAACACTGAAAAAAAAACTGTTTGATTTTGGTAATATTGTTAATAGTATAAATATAATTATATAATTTAAGGTACAATAACAATGAAAAGGAAATTCTTAATTGGAATTTAATATTAAAAAATATTCTACTGAAGAATCTTAAATCCAAATATAGAAAGCAAATAAAATATTAAATTTAAAAAAATCTTATGTGTAAGTTCTTGTGCCATGTGTGCTCCCAATATATGAACATTTCAGATTCCAGATGAAAATAGTAACACAGGTGTGAGGATTTCAAAGAGATTATAAGAGGACAAATAAATTTAGCTACCTATTCTTCTTTGGGGAAGCGGAAATTCATGTGTAATGCGTCTTCTGGATGCTTGTACAATAAAATGTTCTTTAGCGATAAGGAAAAAAATATCAGATTTTTTTCGTCAAAATAATGATAAAACCTTAGAAAAACGTGCTCCAATGAAAAATATCGAAATATTAAAGAGATTAAAGTATATTAAAGAACTCTTAGAATCAATTAACAAATCGATTAGCATTAAAGAATTTTTGTAACTATGTAAAACTACGACTACAATACTCACCAAGATCCATAACCAAACACGCAGGGTACAGGAATGCTTACAGCGACTCCAAAAATATATTTCACCTTGTAAAACTTAGCTTTGACTAAAGCGCCATCTGGAACATCTTCGTGGAGAATTATGTTACCAGACACAGTAATATTGCGACTCAAGGATATAGGATCAGGTTTTAGGGAAAAATTGTCTATGGTAACAATGCTTTTGTAGCCTTTGCCTGAAATGAACGAAGAAAAAAAAAATTACTACTTTTCCCTGTAGGGTAATTCTATCACTATACAACCACTTTTTTTTTTGTATTGTCCCCTTTGTTGCCCCTTCCCCCTCCGATTTTATCTTTCTGCTCTCATTGATGCAAAAAGTAGTAAAACAAACCAGAGGCATTGTTTATCAATACAACTTAAAATATTTTTAAGATATCTTCAGAGCGTTTTACTTGGGGGAAAAATCAGCTATAGTTATTTTAATAACAATCATCATTTAATAGTTTTTATGAATAACAGGTCCCTGTAGTCTCTAAAACTATTAATATTTCTTTCCGGATTGGGAAAATCCCCTCTGCAGAGGATCAAAATTGTGATGGCATGTCTTCGGATCATCCGTAAATGAACAACCGGATTAGGAAATGAATAAATCAGTGAATCGAAGTATTAGTGAATTAGCAAACTAGTAAGTGGATTTATCAGTTAATCGGAGAATACGGTATTGAATTTGCAAATTAAAAATTAATGAACATGAAATTTTAGTTACGGTTAAGCATTCAACCATTTTTTTTTTTTTTATTATTTATAGCAAAAATTTCAAAGAATGATGGTGAAAGTTACGAAGTAATCTACAGACACGATCAACAGAAACTGAAGTGCAAAGCCGTAAATATTATTAAAAATGATTAAAAGTTTTTCCTCGAATATCCAGAATTCATTAACAGCGAAAATAAATTCTTAATGTTTATTTTTTATTATTTAATTTAATAATGATTAGAAAAAAAAGTTTATGTAAGGTAGTAAAAAAAAATTTTGTTAAAATAAGTAGTTTAATATGACAAATTCAAAATAAATTGATTGAATTAATTACCAGAAATATAAAAGCTTATAATTGTTAACAAATTTCGCTTTTTGAAAATTATATTTTTTAGAACTTTTTTTTCAATCGGTTGTCTTTTATTAAAATTTGGATTTTGATATTTAAAAAAAAGCACCGAATATACGACCGTTCACTCCATCTAAAACAATTATTGAAAGTTTTGTAAAGGCGTCAGTACAGAAAGATACAGAGAAAACACCATATTTCTATGGTTTTTGTGAACTTGAATTGTATCTAAAAAACAATTCCCTTGTTTAGTTTTTAAGTTCTTCATTAAAATGCATTATTTTTGGTCAAAATGCAAAAAATATTCCGTTATGTTTTATAAACTCTTTTTTTTTTTTTTTTTTCACAAAGTTTTTATGTATGAGCATGTTTGGATTAATTTTCACGTGACTTTTAACTATGTGAATGTTGCATATGAAAATATGAGATACATATAAATATTTAAAATATGATTTACAATAAATATAATATATAATATAACATATAGTATAATATAATATATTATATGTTATATTATATATTATTACGATATTATATATTATTATATATGATATTATATTAATATTATATTATATTATAATATATCATATTATTATAACTACAAATGAGCCTGGGCCGCGATAGCCTGGTCAGTAGGGCGCTGGGCCCATGTCCGAGATTTCGAACCCTGCCGGCCGAAGACTCCCCGTGTAGTTGGTGAGCGATGCACGTAAAAATTCTGGCGAGTCGCAAAGTCCTCCATGTTCCCATGACAAATCAATACCTCTGGGGGTACTGGATTGGAGATTTATCGTTCTCTGATTTAGGTCAAAATTACGATCTGTGGATGAATGAATGGATGTATGAATGGTTCCGCCTTATAAACAGGTGGGACGTATGATGTGGCAGAAGTCGAATTCTTGGCCATAGATGGCGCCACTGAAAAAGCAGGCTTGCTAGTATGGCAAGTGGCATTAGAATCAACTAACCAACAAATGAGCCTTTTCTTATAAGAACGCCAGCATTGGCCGAGAATATCATAATTGAAATACATGGAATAGCAATCAGAACTCCACGAAAGAGAGGAAAGAATGGGTGCATATATTTTACATTATAGTTTTGTTTTGTATTGATTGTTTTGATCATAAGAAGTAAAACTTACGTATTCAATATGTTTTGGTACTGTATATTAGGGCATCTTTTCTAGATACTGTTTTTATTTATTTGTTTAATTATTTTGAAATGTCATTACAATGTTTTTTGAGTTTTGACCAATCTCAAATGATTTATGACAGTCACACGTTCCTTGGATATACTATTGAAGATCAGAATAATTTATGTGTTCGAATCTTAAATTTTTAAAGGAGTGTCACATAATAGAAATCTTTCCCTTGCGTTGTTTACAAGCTAAATGTAAGAGATTAGTGAAATTTTGAAGCGAATACGTATGTATCGCTCTATTTCTTTTTAAATGCGTTTGTTTGCACCAAAATTTGTATCAACGCAGGGTGATCCGAAAAGATCGGCCGCCCTTAACATATATTTTTGGAATTCTTGTAAAAAAGAGAAGTCCTCATAGGGGGTCTCAAATAAATATTTAAGTAATAAAAAAAAGACGCTGTCGAATTCCAGCGAAATGCTATTGAGACAAAAGATACTGAAAGCATCAAAACCTGTTTAATTGCTGGAAGAAGCAGTGTGCTGCTGAAAGGGGATGATTTGGAAGACTTCCAAAAATCATCTAGTTTTATGTCTTTCCTACCGCTTTCTTCACTAGTGATTGGAGAAAATTAGACAACCTTTTTGTCTGTCTCCGGGTGGCTCAGGAGATAGAGCGCTCGCCTCCCAACGAGATGAAGCAAGTTCGAATCCCAGTGATAGTTGGTTGATGCGATATCCGCTCCCTGCTTGCACCTGCCACAGTGCTCACATTAAAAAACCCACCGGGGCAGATGCAATTTTGGTTAAAATTTCCTTGCCGTCAAGCTAACTGTGGGAGTTTTTTGTGGTTTTTCTCTTTATGTAAAGCAAATACGGGTTAGGTTAGGTCCATCAAAAAGTCCTCCACGAAGGCTAGTTTGTTCCGATGCATGATTCAAGAGTTTCCTTGTCTTCTGGGCTGGCTTTAAAATTACAAGGCAACGAAGTTGAACATTGACAGCCGTTATCTCAATGTTATGCGGGCTGTTCAAAGCTGTTTATAAAACGTAATTATTTTGTTGTTCTTTTTCTTTCGTTTCAATATTAAAAAATGACACGTATTGGTAGATGTTTACTTTTTTCTTCAAGATTTATAGAAATATGCACAGAGAATGGCTTTTACGGTACAATCTGTTAATGATGAAGAAACTTATAGTAAATATATGTTATTACTCGTAAATCTATTCTAATAAGCAATCATAAACTAAAAGTCTAGTTAGTGCTACAATTTACTTCTAAATATTGCATTTCAAAATAAAGATTTAAAGACAAATTGAAAGACGGGTCGAAGAAAAATTCTTTTTTAAATTCTAAAAAAAAAATAATAATAATAAAATTAAGTAGTAAATGTCATTAAAATTATTTATTTATTTCATGAATAAGTGAAATTTTGTGTGATAAATGTTTATTTATTATTATTATTTTTTTTTTTTTTTCATTTTTACTTTTCTTTCTTGCTATTTATTCCTATTTCATCAATATTTAAATCAAGGAGGGAAATTGAAATATTTCTGCATTTTTCATTTGATTTATGAGACGTAAGATTCCGTTGTTCCTATAAGATTAAAAGAAAAAGATCATCAAAACATCTACTTACTGCAATCTTCAAATATAAATTTATCTGTGGCAACAGTTTTTTGACATAAAGTAGCTATAAAGAATGTTAAAAGATAAATAAAAATGCCCATTGTTTTAATGGTTTTGCTGGGGAAATATTTAAGAAATCACAATTTGGAAGGTATTGTCGTTAATATTTTTACGATTTATCGAAATGCTAGTCTTTATCTCTATTCCTGAGATAACAACACCTGTTAAATTCACCCAAAACATTTAGCTAGATTTATTTCTAACGCAATTGATTATTTTCCATTATTAAGATAATTAATAAAATCGTGGGAAATTTTCCTTATCCACAAGATGGAAAACTGTAATACCGTGATTGATGTTCTTAAATGCTTAAGTATAGAAATGTAGCATTTAAGAACATCAATTATCTTAATTGTAAGAAGCAAGAATAAATGTGCTTTTAAATTTAGCTCTACTTAACTACTATATATATATATATATATATATATATATATATATATATATATATATATATATATATATATATATATATATATATATATATATATATATATATATATATATATATATATATATATATATATATATATATATATATATATATATATATATATATATATATATATATATATATATATATATATATATATATATATATATATATATATATATATATATATATATATATATATATATATATATATATATATATATATATATATATATATATATATATATATATATATATATATATATATATATATACTATATATATATATATATATATATATATATATATATATATACTATATATATATATATATATATATATATATATATATATATATATATATATATATATATATATATATATATATATATATATATATATATATACAGTACCCTTCCAAATTATTAGGGACACTTAAAATTTCTGAAAAATTGTCATTTTTCAAAGTGTCATAACTTTTTCAAAAATGAATCAATTTTCATAAAAATTTCAGGATATCATGTTCAGGTCTTCTTCTTTTATCTAAAAATTAGTAATTTAATTTATCTTAATTTTTTGCAAAAATTTACACATTTGAACAAAGTAATATTAAAAAAAAAAATTCAAGTCTGACAAGTTGCTACTTTGTAACAAAATTTTTTGCAAAAAATTATTATTTACACATTAAAGTACAAGTCATTAACTTTAAAACGCGCCAAAGTAAATGACTTTACGGTTTTTTTTTTTGACCGAGATATGAGATTTTGAAATTTTTTTGTCATTTATAGGGAAAACGAAATTATTGTGAATTCGAAAATTATTTAGTATATATTTAGTATAGATATTATTGCAAAAGCAAAAGCTTGTATTGAAAGTATGCCGCGAAGAATAAACGCAGTTATACAAGCAAAAGGACTTGTTACAAAATATTAAGATTTTCTTATTATACTTGTTTTTGTAAAAAAGATTTTGAATTTTATAATAAAGTTAAATTTCTTAAAATTTTCTTGAGTCGTTTTTTAAATTGTTATTTCAAATTTGCATATAATGTTCTTGTTTGTAATAATGTTTTAAATAAAAAACTTCATTAATCTGAATAAGAAAGTTGCAAAAAAATAATACTAAATACTAAATTATTTTCGAATACACAATAATTTCGTTTTCACTATAAATGACAAACAATTTTCAAAATCTCATATCTCGGTCAAAAAAAAAAATAAATCGTGAAGTCATTTACTTTAGCGCGTTTTAAAGTTAATGACTTGTACTTTAATGTGTAAATAATAATGTTTATGCAAAAAATTTTGTTACAAAGTAGCAACTTGTCAGACAAGACATTTAAAAAAAAAAAAATTGCTTTGTTCAAATGTGCAAATTTTTTCAAAAAATTGAGATAAATTAAATTAGTAATTTTTAGATGAAATGAGAAGACCAGAACATGATATCCTGAAATTTTTATGAAAATTGTTTCAATTTTGAAAAAGTTATGACACTTTGAAAAATAACAATTTTTTAGAAATTTTAAGTGTCCCTAATAATTTGGAAGGGGGATGTCCTATATGGCCCAATAGATAACTCATTGTACTACTCAAAACAGTCCCCTCCCTAAGAACACACCTGTTGTTAATGATGTTCAGGCGAAGAGAGGGAGGAAGAAATCCGAGAGAGCTTAGGGGTTACACAATGAGATTGGTATTGGCGTACTTTAGTACCTTCGATATATCCTGCTACAATTCACACAATTCCTGCTACAATATATCCTGCTACAATTCTTGAAGACTAGAAACTCGCCAATTCTCTCATCTCTCAAAAGAAGTTGCATACTACTATATTAGAAGTATTTTAAATGAAGCTATGCACTATGTATTTTTCGTGTTATTACTGAAATTAACTTTTTATGGACTTCGTATTAAAAGAATGTATATCAGTAACTCAGTATTTTTTTGTGTTCTGAAAGTATAATTACAAAAAAGTCACTAAAATTGAATTGAAATAGAAAAAATTTAAAAGAAGTTAAGAATGTTTTTTTTTTTTTTTTTTTTTTTTTCTTCAGAGGTGGTAGCATATATTTATTTGCGAGAATTAAATTTTTATCAATCTGAACTTTTGAAACATTCGTTAACTGCAAATAAAATAGTAACGAAAAATTAAAATAAATACCAAAAAATTGCTTATGTATATATAAATATAAAAAATTGCTTATATATATATATATATATATATATATATATATATATATATATATATATATATATATATATATATATATATATATATATATATATATATATATATATATATATATATATATATATATATATATATATATATATATATATATATATATATATATATATGTATATATATATTTATATAAGAATGAATCTAATTTACTGAAAGTAGAAAAACACATCCACAGAAAATTTTAAATTCATATATATTTTTATAAGTTATACTGTCTAGTTTTTGTACGTTTCTTGCGATCAATGGTAACTAACGTAATGCTTAATGATTTAGTTCTCGATTTAATGAATGCGACTTAAAATTAGTTTTCTCGTTCACGACCCGTAAATATTTTCAAATGAAAGTAGATTACCATGTAGTTACGTTTTTTAGGTAACGTCAAAATTAGACAGACGTCAGAGAAATAAATTTGGTAATTATAAAAATTCATTTCCGGATAAGTATCTAACGAGGAGAAATTTCTGCATTAATAAATGAAAAAATAAATAAATAAATAAAAAATTTGCATACTGAACATTAAAAAAAAGTTTTCTTAAGAAGGCTATTTATGAATTTTCTTTTTAAATTATTTTCACGTGTATTTTTGAAAGAAAAATAAATAAATACTGATATCATGAAATATTTTTTTTTAAATTTACTCTCCGGAGGAATGGATTATTAATAAAGTTAAAAAAAAAAAAAAGAATGGAGACTGTTTATTTTCTTGCGGAAATTTAAAATATAATTTTTAAATTACTTATTTATTAGTAAATTAGTTCAAAGTACTTGGTACATATTTTCCTTACTGAATAATTGATAATTGATTGATAGTGTTAAAATTAATTGATAGTGTATTTAAAAACAGTCAAATAGTAATAAACTCTACAACCTATGTAGAAATAATAAATACATATTCATAAAAAATTGATCAAAAATAAATTAAAGGTGAAATGAAATATCGATTAGATAACATAAATGCATCAACCTAATGAAAATAATGGAGAAATAAATATCGAAATTAAAAAGTCAAAAAATGAGTATAAATTAAACCATAAAACTTAATCATGTCTATCTAATAAATAAGAAAAGAAAATACTAACACACTGAAAATGAAAATATATAAAATAAGTAAATAGACTAAACGAGAAAACCTAAGTTTAAATTAACATCATCTAACAAAGAATGAAAAAAGTAAAGACATAAACATGTAGGAAACATTCAAAGAAATACACTCGCTAATGAAAATAGCCACATGGCAAGAATATAACAGTAACACTATATAAATTAAAGATAACCGCGGGGCAAACACAAATCATCAATTTAAGATAAAATTAAAACTAACCATGTGTTAAAAATAAATCGTTTAAATGATTTAAAGTGATACCAAATAATAAATGTAAAACTATTAATTAACACATTAAATGAAATTAAAAATAAACACGTGGCAGGTATATAACAGTAACACAATATAAATTAAAATTAACAGCGTGGCAAAATATAAACCTATAAATAGCCACCCTAGAAAACATTAAAAAAATTAACACGTGGCAAAAATAAACCTACACATATAAATCAAAAACTCAACACATTAGTTAAAATTAAAAATAACCATGTGATAAAAATAAATCGTTTACATGATTTAAAGTAATACCAAATAATAAATGTAAAACTATTAATTAACACATTAAATGAAATTAAAAATAAGAGCGTGGCATGTATATAACAGTAACACAATATAAATTAAAAATAACAACGTGGGAAAATATAAACCTATAAATAACCACCCTAGAAAACATTAAAAATTGCAAGGCCTGATTAATATGTGTCGAAGGTTTATGGTATGGCAATTATAAGATGAGCTCTCTTTCCAAGTCTTTCTTCGTACGTTTCCATTTAATTTCTTTTAAAAATAGTTTAATGACATAAACCTTAATAACTATAGAACTCCGAGATCTAGAATCAGTCTAAAATTGAGACGAAATAAAATAGTTCTGTTTGAAACATTCATTTTAGAACAAATTGATGAATTTTCACTTACTTCTAAAATTGAAATCGATTTCTTGTAATCAATTTATAAAAAAGTAAGACTTAAAATAATAAGGAAAAATCTATTCGGCAGAATTTATTAAAACTTAATATTATAATACTTTAGAGAAACTTGCAAATATGTTACTGTACTAATATTTTATTGAGTTGTGTAAGATAAACTAATTTTGTTAATAAAGTAATGATTTTTCGATAAAATTAGATTCAGTATCATTCAAAAAACTAAAGTTTTAATTCCTGCTTTTGTTAAATATATCATAACTTTTTTTAAAATTACCGTTACATTCTTGTAAACATTTTTTATTATAAATTGCTATAGATAGAAATATTCTAATGTATTTAATTTAATGTTATAAATTCTTAAATTAAAATTAAACAAAAGAAGGATTCAAATTATTCAAAAAAAGTAGCTTTTTAATTCTTAAATTAAAATGTCTATGTGTATAAATAAAATTTAAGACAAATATCGAATTTTCAAAGTACCAAAGAATGAAAATTTATCGAATTTTAGCATTTTTTCCTCTCCTCTAGGCTGTTTAGTGTGTATAGTATATACAGGTACCACTGTATTTATTGAATAGTATATAGGTTATATCCAGCATAATAAATAAATTCCCCTACACGAAGAATTGTCTATCAGAAATCGAGGTTAGTAGCATTGAATTGAATATAAACTTAAGTCTTCTTATCATATCATAGGTAATACCTCAATCAAAAGAATTTTTCACTATTTCAAGATCGAGTACAATTGGTCCTCTTACAGCTATATAAATGTAGAACATACGCTTTCCTAATTTGAGGATTATTTTGTAGCTGCTTTTTGCTATAGCTTAAAAATATTGAATGAAATTGAACAAAAGTTTTGAAGCAATTTTTAATTAATTACAAGATAATGATTTTAAAATTGAACAGAAAGTAAATCGTTAAAAATTGCGCAAGATGTGAGCGTATTAAGTATTTTTTTTTCAAAATTTTGTCGGGATATGTAGTTAGCAACTCGTGGGGGAAAAAACGATTTGAATATCTTCAAAAAATTATACTGCAAAATTGGGAAAAAATATTTGTTTCAGCGCAGATGGGAAAGAACTACTTTAAAAACGTATTTTAAAGGATTTTTTTTTTTTTTTTTTTTTTTTTGTAAAATTTTAACGTGCTTGTTAATGAAAAATTGCTCCTAAAACTTTTATTTTATTGAGTATTTTTGCTGTTTTAGGAAAAAACCATATGGCAAATAAAAGTTTTTATTTATTTATTCTATAAAAAATGTCCATATTTTCATAATATGTAAGCTAAGCTTATGAAATTTTATGCACTTCTTACAAATAATAACAAAGTGCCCTTTGAGTTAATAAATTTATTGTTACATTTTCTGAAATAAGATATTAAAGATGTTATAATACTTGTTTTCGCTCATAATTTATTGCCGGCCTCTTACCTCTGAAGTTTTTAAAATTTATTACACTCTTGAAATTCATCAAATAATCTTCTAGGTATTTTGTGAGAAATTCCAAAAAAAAAAAAAAAAAAAAAAAAAAAAAAAAAAAAAAGTGAAAAACTGATAGTTTCTTATCTATTATTGCATAGTAGTGTATATTTAAAATTCGATAGATCTATTTCATAGCTGTTTTATTTGTTATGAAATGTAAGTGCCTTGATGAACACAACTGTTCTATCTATATTTTAGAAACATTCAAAATAATTTTTTTTTCATAAACACCACCCTTCGCTAGTTTTAAAATTTTTGTCAAAAGATAAATATTTGAGAAGATGATTAAGATTCATAAAAGATTATCCTGATTCATCACAGCAGAATTAAAAAATTAATATACAATTTTATAATTGCAAGTGAAAAATGGTATGGAACGAAAAGCGAACACTTTTAAAATGTGTTAAAAAGGAATTGCTTCTAAATATTTTTATGCTATATTTACTGTAATTAATAGATTGCGTCAATCTTTAATAATTTTATTTTTTAAAATGCTACTTTAAGACTACCTATGTGTAATTTTTCTACCTTGTCAAGAATTCTTAAAAAAAAAAAAATTTTTTTTTGATCTCGCAATTATGGAACAACCTATTTAGAATTAAATTGCTAATATATTAATATTAAAAATTAGTGACAAAAAGAATACTGTTCCTCGTCCTGTTTAGTACCTAGCATGTGGCTGCATTAAATCACACTAATTTACTAATATTGCTGTAAATAATCAATAAATAAATTTTAATAATAAACACACACTAAAAAAATCTCTTACGAAATTTCATATTTAATTTACTTTATGTTTCATAAAATGCTGTGAGCAAAGGAGATTAAAAATATTACGAAATAACTCTACAATACTGATATTTTAATAACAATAAATAAATTTTTTAGAATAATCGCTCAGAAAAGAAAGCAGTCTTTAAAAATTCTGAATTTTATTCTTGTTTTGTAAAATCATAACATTTTGTAAATAATAAATATTAACGAAAACAATAAATAAATTTTTAAACGAATTACAATAAATAAATTTTAAAAAATAACCTCGCGGAAAAAAAAGGAGTCTTTAAAAACTCTGAATTTTATTCTTCTTGTTTTATAAAATCATAACATTTTGTAAATATTAACGAGAAGATTAAATAAATTTTTAAACGTATTGCAATGAATAAATTTTTAAAAATAATCGCTCAGAAAAGAAAGCAGTCTTTAAAAATTCTGAATTTTATTCTTGTTTTGTAAAATCATTACATTTTGTTAATAATAAATATTAACGAAAGCAATAAATAAATTTTTAAATGAATTACAATAAATAAATTTTAAAAAATAACCTCGCGGAAAAAAAAGGAGTCTTTAAAAACTCTGAATTTTATTCTTCTTGTTTTGTAAAATCATAACATTTTGTAAATAATAAATATTAACGAAAACAATAAATAAATTTTTAAACGAATTACAATGAATAAATTTTAAAAAATAACCTCGCAGAAAAAAAAGAAGTCTTTAAAAACTCTGAATTTTATTCTTGTTTTATAAAATCATAACATTTTGTAAATATTAACGAGAAGATTAAATAAATTTTTAAACGAATTGCAATAAATAAATTTTTTAAAATTATCGCTCAGAAAAGAAAGCAGTCTTTAAAAATTCTGAGTTTTATTCTTGTTTTGTAAAATCATAACATTTTGTAAATAATAAATATTAACGAAAACAATAAATAAATTTTTAAACGAATTACAATAAATAAATTTTAAAAAATAGCCTCGCGGAAAAAAAAAAAGCAGTCTTTAAAAACTCTGAATTTTATTCTTCTTGTATCGGAATAATATTTTGTAAAAAATAAATATTAACGAAATGACGCCAATCAGAGATAAACGCATCATGACTATCAACCTCTATGGAAAGGAAGATAATGACAAGTGCGATGGATTAGCGTCAACTCCAAACCTGTGATTATAAAGGGAAGGGGGAGAACTTAGAGCGAAGAACACCTGTGACGTTGGACCAAAAAGGATTCTCCCTATATATATATATATATATATATATATATATATATATATATATATATATATATATATATATATATATATATATATATATATATATATATATATATATATATAGTCTAAGCTCCTTAGTACGATGCTGCTCTCCCTAATACTTCAAACCTACAATTATAAAGACCGATACATGAAGTCCCATTTGCTCTTCTAAATACACATCAAATTATTTTAACTGCCGTTTGAATGTCTAAACTTAACCACACATTTCAAAATAACGACCGATTTTTTTTTCTATTCCCCGGAAATCACTAAAATAAAGGTGTTCGGCATTTCTGAGTTTTGAAAACTAGCATTATATTCCTCTGAGATAGAGTCTATGGGTAACAAAAGCGTGGAGTAAAATATTCAAACTACTATTACTTAAGGCGTTACCTCTCATGAAACATCATGAATTCAATAGGATTGAAGAAATAGTCACAGAACTACCTATTATTACTTAGGCTGCTTAACTGCGTTAAAAAAGTGTGAATTGTTGAACATCTTCCATTATTACGAACCGTATATTGCATACTCTTATTGCAACCACCTCGGACGCTTGCATTCATGACTTTCGCAAATTTCTTTTAAAAGGTTTCTATAAATTCATCGATCCTCTAATTTGAAAATTGCATTTTTTCTCTTAGTAAGGATAGAGGATTATTTCAGAGATTAAACATGTGGTATTCATGTACTTCTCAATTTTTTAACGATTCAGATCAATAAGAATTAAAATGAAAGCAAAATTTATAACGAAATAAATTTAAAAAAAACTTAATTATCATTTGCAGTTTTAAAGTTTTCGTATTCGAAATTGTATATTTTGGATATTCAGATTTGTGAGGATCTGACAGAATTTCAGCCCACATAATTTTAATTTTTTTAACTGTCAAGCTCAGTTGTCGATTTTAATCTTCTACTGAACGTATCTGCAAAAGCAAATAAAATAATGAACCTAGATGTAAAAAAAAATACTACTATACTATTTGCATAAAAATCAAATCATGCATAAATATCCTAGTATAGCCACATTTATAACGAGATTGATAAAAAAATTTTTTTTATATCATTTGCAGTTATAAAGTTTTTATATTCGCAATTGTATATTTTGCATTCAGATTTGTCTGGATCTCATGGAATTTCATCCCATGTAATTTTGATTTTTTTAACTGTCATTCTGAGTTCTCAAGCCTAATCTCCTCCTGAACATTCCTGTAAAATCAAATAGAAAAATGAACTTAGATATTTAAAAGAAATACTACTATACTTTTTACAGCAAAAGCAAACCATGCATAAATATCATAATAAAGACACATTTTTATAGAAATTAATTTAAAAAACTTTATTATCATTTGCAGTTCTAAAGTTTTTGTATTCGCAATTGTGTATTTTGTATTCAGATTTGTCAGGATCTGATGCAATTTCGGCCCATATAATTTTAATTTCTTCAACTGTCATGCTCAGTTTTTCTGCTTAATCACTCATGAACATACCTAAAAAAAAACAAATAAAATAATGAGCTTAGATATAAACTATACTTTTTGTAGAAAAAGCAAATCATGCATAAATATCCTTAGAAGTGCAGCAAAACCATATAAAGTATAAAAAAAAAAAAACGCATAACTAAAACACAAAAACGCGTAACTAACCTCAATACAACTTGCAAAATATTGATTTTATGAATATAAAGCCCTATGGGACTTTAATGCCCCAACGAATTGTAAAATTTTAATTAAAGTTAAGTATTTGATACTTATTTTGCAACTAGTTTAAAATGCTAATGAGTCACTAAAGAAAACATGAAGGACTAACTTGCAAAATCTCTCGTGATAGAAAGCTAAAAATTAAAGAACAAAGGTTGATAAAAAAGAATGGCGCCTTGAAACGAAATAACAGTAACTAAATAGTTCCATAATCGATGTTTTCTCTCTGCCAGCGTAACCCAGACCTCTGCTCCGTTTTCAGAAGTGAACTTCTTGCTATCAACAGGGGTCTGGAATTTGTTATGCAAAGTGACCTTTGTTTTAAAGACCTTTGGACACTCTCATGATAGCCGCAGCTCCCTGCAACATCTCAACAACTGGACCCAAATTGGCGACAAAACCAGTATTTCCATCCTAAACAAACTAAAACTCTTGTCCCTTCAACATAATATTCACCTGCAGTGGATTCCTTCTCACGTCGGTCTCTATGGTAATGATTTAGCGGATAGCTAGCTAAAGAGGGTTGCAACCAACCGCACCCTACCTCTTCTGATCTTACCTATCTTGAACTTTACTCCCTGAAGAAATCCCAGCTTCTCAGAGACTGGCTGATTCCCCCCACCCACCATTGGTACAAGGGAAAAAAGCCTGGAGCTTCTTTGACTCTTCCCTTTGAAAGGAGAGTCTGCACCACCATCTCCCGCCTAGCTACCGGCCATCTTAAAGGTCTTCTATTTTCCGAAGGAACTGAAATCCACCCCATTTGCCCTAAATGCCATCTACACCGGGCTTCCGCCGATCACATCCTGAACTGTCTTGGTCTTCTCTGGGAAGACATTTACTCTACTCCTCTTTTGGTCTTTGATTTTCTTCAGGTCAACGGATAGATCTGGTATGACTTCGTCAGGCCAGAAGAGGATAAGCAACAACAACAACAATAATCGATCTTTAACTTCAAATAATCATGTTCTCAAAACTAGCTATGATAATTGGAAATCTATACTGTAAGGACAACCAAGTCCCGATGAAATATTTTGTTCCGTTTCAATGTTATATATAGTATGATAAGGGCCGAGATAGCCTGCTTGGTAGGGCACAGGGCCCATATCCGAAAGTTTGTGGATTTGATCCCCACCATGCAAAGACTCCCCCCGTGTAGTAAATGGTGACTGATGCGCGTTAGTCACAAAGCCCTCCAAGTTCCCATAACAAATCATACCTCTGGGGGAACTGATCCAGGAGTTTCCTTGTCTTCTGAATTGGTTCAAAATTACTAGGCTATGGAGGTGAACATTAGTAGTCGTAAACCCGAAATTGGGTCGGCTGTTTAACGACGGTTATAAAATAAAAATAAAATATGGTATGACAGTACATTTAAATTATGACACAAAAAAGAAACGAAACAGAGCAAATGAAATTGTGGCTTAGCGTGTTTATGTAAATCGTTCACAATTTCAAAAGATTATTCTACAGTAAGGAAATTTTGTGCAGTTTATGTTAAAATCTATGTTAGAGATATAATTTCTTAATTATTTTCTCCTTCTATTAATTCTGAGCTTTAGCAAATTTAAAAAAAAAAAAAAAAAAAAAAAAAAAAAAAAAAAAAAAAAAAATACTGCATGTGTTAAGTGTTTTTTATATTTAACGAATCAGTATAAATTTTTAATTTTCGTTGCTTTTGTTGTTTGATAAATTAATTTGAGGGTAAATTTGTTTACATCGTTTTTGTTTCATTAATTAAAAAGCAGTTGTTCTTAACTAAAGTAACTTAAATTTTGAATCATTTTCGCCTCTTTCAAGTTCTTAACATAACTATAACAATACGCCAGTATTTCCCAAACTTATGACTTTTGTGTACCCTTTCTAATTTTTTCGTATCGCTGTATACCACTAATAAAAAAATGAATGTATATTTTTTTTAAAAAATATATTTATTTTTCTTTTTTGGTGCAAAGTTTTGTTAATAAGTTCATTTGCATCAGTGAGAAGGATGATATTGCTTTTGCTGTGATAACAGTTCATCATAATTCGGTTCTCTTGTGGTCAATTTTAGTCTGAGATGCGATTGCACGTCCAATAATCTATTTTTTTTTCCGACTTAATGTCCACGAATGCTGAAAAAGCGACTTCTTATATGTATATGAAGTTGGAAAGGCAAAATATATTTCATAACTTTTTCTGTTAAGATTGGATACATATTTTGCATTTGCAGGCAGACTGATGTTACTGTACACTGATCATGCTTATTTTTCAAGAATACATCTGAAGCCAATTCCAATAACTGCTGTTCTTCCTCATGCGACAATCCTTCTGGCATGAATGTTGTATTAATATGAAATGGATATCTTATCCATTCAATATTTTTTTTTAATCGGGGAAATAGTTTTTCAAGTTCCCATGCAAACTCTCCAAATGCTGTGTTATGCATTTCAGAGTATCAGCATCAATTGTAGTAGCGGAGCTTGTTATAAGCTCATGAGGAGAGGGAAACGAATCTATTTCTCCATTACTAACTCTTCTTTGCAATAAACTTAATTTTGCGATGGCAGCGTTTACTTTATCATGCGCACATGAAACAATGTAATTTCTTTACCTTGTAGAGATAAATTCAAACAATTTAAAACTGAAAATATGTCAGCTGAATATGACAGTTAACTGAGCCACTGAAAGTCATGAAAACAACTCTTTAGTTCAAAATTATCTTTAAGGAAACATTGAAGTTCATACCTCAATTCAAATAGTCTGCTTAAAATTTTTCCTCGTGACAGCCAACGAACATCCGTATAAAAAGATGATAGGTATGGATACTTCCCATTTCATCGTACATTAGCGAAAAAAGTAGTAATTTCAAAGGATAAGTTCTGATAAAGTTATTTACTTTTACGCTTTTATCCAGAACTTTCTGCAGATCAGCTGGCATTTTAATTGTGGCCAAAGCCTCTCTGTGTGTGCAACAATGTGTGGATATGACATTTGGCGCAACATTTTTTAATTCTCGCAATAAGTCCTTTATTAATTCTAACAATGAGGCTAAAAATCACAACTGGTTGTTGACACCTGTTGCAAGACTATTTAAATGAAAATATATAATAAATTCTGTGAAAGCAAAAAGGATTCAATGGCTAGGACACCTTGAAAGAATGGAGTAAGCAGAGGCACTAAGAAGATATTCAAGGGGCAGTGCCAGGGCCAAAGGAAAAGAGGAAGGCTGGCCAAGAGATGGTTAGACGAGTAGGAAAAAGACCTTAAGACTCTAAAAGTCCGAAACTGGAAACAAAGAGCTAGAGACAGGCGACTTTGGAGGAAAATTGTTAGTGAGGCCATGTTCCAACATGGACTGTAATGCCAGGGAGTTAGCTAGTTTGTTAGGTTGTTGACACCACTAATAATTAACTGTTAACTCTACAAAAAATAGCCAATAGAAAAATACGTAATCGTAAATTTTTGTGGCTAGCTTTGTTTTTAAATAAAATTGTTTGAAATTTTCGTTTGTTGCAAGATATTTCGCATAAGAACGCGTACCCCCGCTAAACTGTTCCCGTACCCCTGAGGATACGCGTACCACACTTTGGCAGACACTGATGTAGTCTACCCTCGTATTAGTCATTGATTTTGATTATTTGCGAACAATCGATAATCTTACAGCATTAGTGAAAATGAAAAAAAAATTTCAAGGAAAAATAAAACAACCTAACTATAGATAGTATTATTATAATTTTCATTCAAAAAGGAAATTTTTCGAAATAAAATATGCAGTTTGAATAAAAGTTTTTAATTCTTTATAAAAAGTTTAAAATATTTTTTTTAACATTTTCTACATTATTAAAGGAATACCGTATATCCAGATGTTAAGTTTATCCCCTATGTTTATTACGAGATAGCCAATTTCTTAAATGTCAGGTATATAAGTCAGTCTCTGTCTATTAGTCGATTGCTATTTCTATAGACGTCATGTATCAAATGATACACTATCCGGCCAAAAGTATCCGGGCATCCAGTGGTATGGACTTTGAACGACCTTAGGCACTTATTAATGTGATGTTGGTCCCTCTTTTGCATCGATGACTGCCTATACAGCCTATGGGAAGATTTTCCACCAGTTTTTGATAGGTGGCCATAGGAATTGACTTCAATCACAGTTGAAGTGTGTGCTTGCAGTGAGGAGGGCTGTTGACTGGCTACGTAATTTGCACTCCCAAATGTGTTGTATGGGATTTAGATCAGAGCTCAGAGAAGACCAGTTCAGTTCTTGAACACCCATTTCGTCAAATCACGCCTGTTCAAGCATCGATGTGTGAATAGAGTAATTATCATGCTGGAAAAGAAATAGACTCAAAGCACGAACTGTAATGGATCAAGCATCCCTATTTGGTTCATGTAAAGAACTCCCCTAGCCATTCGTCTGGAGTGGTGGCAGTTACTATGGTTACGACGCTTACCTATTTCAAGTAGGATTCTGGGTTCATTATATAAAACAGGTTTTGACTCGGGTCGGTGAGATAAAAGGAATCAGGGGGAAAGAAGCTCCCCATTTACAAATGAGCTATTTCTTGCCTATTTCTACTTCTAACTTCCATAACAGCAGGCGGTTTTATACTTCGTGGCAAGGGGAGTTCTTTTTATAAACAAACTATACTGTGGGATTTAATAGGGGAATTCGTGGTGCAGACAACGAGTGTTTTCTACTTTGTTTACATTTGCATTCACTGTGGGAAACTTGTAAAGTTTCGCCTTTCATGTGTTGTCTATTGCAGCAAAAAAAAAAAAAAAAATGTGAGACATGATGGCTTAGGGGGTAGAGCGTTTGCCTTCCAATGAGGTGAACCGGGTTCAAATTCCAGAGATGGTTGGTCGATACGAATTCCGCATTCGGCTTGCAGCGACCACGTTGCTGACGTGAAATTCCCTAGAGGTAAACGGATCATGGATTAAAGTCCCCTTTGCCGTCAAGCTAACCGTGAGAGGTTCTCATGGCCTTCCTCTCCATGTAAGGTAAATGCGGGTTGGTTTTATCAAAAAGTAATCCTCGAAGGCAAATTTCTCCCAATCCAGGAGCTGCCTTGTCTTCTGGATTGGGTTCAAAATTACAAGGCTACGTAGTTGAACATTAGTAGTCGTAAACTCGAAAGCTGTGTCGGCTGTTCACCAACGGTTATAAAATAAAATTTAATAAAAAGGGATGTTTCTCCGTAAAAAATAATAAAAAGCTTATGCTATGTTTTTATATAAATGATGTATAGAAGCTCCCCCAGTCTTCACTGAACGCTTCCCCCTTGTTTGAGGTAAATGGGTGGGTTTGAATTTTTTTTTTTTAGCCAGACAAGTGTGACATTGTTTCATACATATTTTTATGAACTGAATTCAGCTTATCAAGCTTATAGTAATAAGCGTTTTTCTAAAATAAATACAAATTTGTTTTTGTGCCTATTTACGTGTCTGAAGTTGCTATCTAAACAAGTGAGACGTTGTTTTTCTGTGTATTTTTTTACGTTGAATCGAATAAAACTATACACGAGTCAATCAAAAGTTGCAATTGTTTTTATATACTTCTTTTAACAAGAGTTACTAAATTTTTTACTTTGCTATCTAGGGGCTATCTGAATATGTAATGTACCTTCATTACATGAAAAAAAAATTGAGGTTATCTTCATAATAGTGCTATTCAAAAATAATACTTTTTATACAACAAAAAAAACATTTCAACTTATAAAACATTAACTCTTTTAATTCATGTTTGGTCTCATTCGATAAAGCAAAAAAATATACATAGTAAACAATACCTCACTTGTCTATATAGAAATGTAAGATAAGTAAATAAGTGCACAAACACACATAAACACAAAATTGTGTTTTTTTCACACGAAACTGGCATATCATTTTAATTGATCGATTCTTGTTTTAACTCATTCAATTCAGCATGAAAAATTACTTAGAAAAAAATACCTTACACATTCATTGTAATTAATACATTGTAAAGAGTAAACATGTGTACTTGTCTAGAGAAGTATTTTCTGCACATACACGTTCAGTTAGTTCATGGATAGCACTGTAAAACGTAAACAAATGCACATGAAGTACTGTATATACCTAAAAACTCTTACAATTTTCGAACTTTTTGTTCGATTGTTTCGAGTATTATCTTATTTCATTCACCGTTAAAAAAATACTTAGGAAACAATGAATCACTTGCGCAAAAATATACATCGGAAGCTTTCCTGTTAAGAAAAAATTTAATTGTTCCCCTCAAATCACCCTTATTTCCCTCTAAAAAGAGATCAGAATACATTGGAGGCTAAGAAAATTTTCAAGTATGTCATTTATAAATAAACCATTCTTCTATGTCTGACCCGACAAAACTTTCTATGAAAAAAATATTGAGTATTTGTTATTCAGAAAGGAAAGTATTTCACT
Source organism: Parasteatoda lunata (assembly GCA_949128135.1). Lineage (NCBI taxonomy): Eukaryota > Metazoa > Arthropoda > Arachnida > Araneae > Theridiidae > Parasteatoda > Parasteatoda lunata. The sequence continues at coordinate 96,424,565 of OX421975.1, forward strand.
GGACTATTAAAAAAGTTCATAGTAATACTTTTATCGTTTCAAAATATGTTGCTATATCAATTTGGATGTCATATCTATGTCATTTATAAATAAGCCATTCTTCTATGTCTGACACGACAAAACTTTCTATGGAAAAAATCTTGAGTATTTTTTATTCAGAAAAGAAAGTATTTCACAGGACTATTAAAAAAGTTCATAGTAATACTTTTATCGTTTCAAAATATGTTGCTATATCAATTTGGATGTCATATCTATGTCATTTATAAATAAGCCATTCTTCTATGTCTGACACGACAAAACTTTCTATGGAAAGAATCTTGAGTATTTTTTATTCAGAAAGGAAAGTATTTCACAGGACTATTAAAAAAGTTCATAGTAATACTTTTATCGTTTCAAAATATGTTGCTATATCAATTTGGATGTCATATCTATGTCATTTATAAATAAGCCATTCTTCTATGTCTGACACGACAAAACTTTCTATGGAAAGAATCTTGAGTATTTTTTATTCAGAAAGGAAAGTATTTCACAGGACTATTAAAAAAGTTCATAGTAATACTTTTATCGTTTCAAAATATGTTGCTATATCAATTTGGATGTCATATCTATGTCATTTATAAATAAGCCATTCTTCTATGTCTGACACGACAAAACTTTCTATGGAAAAAATCTTGAGTATTTTTTATTCAGAAAGGAAAGTATTTCACTGGACTATTAAAAAAGTTCATAGTAATACTTTTATCGTTTCAAAATATGTTGCTATATCAATTTGGATGTCATTTCTATGTCATTTATAAATAAGCCATTCTTCTATGTCTGACACGACAAAACTTTCTATGGAAAAAATCTTGAGTATTTTGTATTCAGAAAGGAAAGTATTTCACTGGACTATTAAAAAAGTTCATAGTAATACTTTTATCGTTTCAAAATATTTTGTTATATCAATTTGGATGTCATATCTATGTCATTTATAAATAAGCCATTCTTCTATGTCTGACGCGACAAAACTTTCTATGGAAAAAATCTTGAGTATTTTGTATTCAGAAAGGAAAGTATTTCACTGGACTATTAAAAAAGTTCATAGTAATACTTTTATCGTTTCAAAATATGTTACTACATCAATTTGGATGTCATATCTATGTCATTTATAAATAACCCATTCTTCTATGTCTGACACGACAAAACTTTCTATGGAAAGAATCTTGAGTATTTTTTATTCAGAAAGGAAAGTATTTCACTGGACTATTAAAAAAGTTCATAGTAATACTTTTATCGTTTCAAAATATGTTGCTATATCAATTTGGATGTCATATCTATGTCATTTATAAATAAGCCATTCTTCTATGCTATAGCCACACGACATAACTTTCTATGGAAAAAATCTTGAGTATTTTTTATTCAGAAAGGAAAGTATTTCACAGGACAATTAAAAAAGTTCATAGTAGCACTTTTATCGTTTCAAAATATGTTGCTATATCAATTTGGATGTCATATCTATGTCATTTATAAATAAGCCATTCTTCTATGTCTGACACGACAAAACTTTCTATGGAAAAAATCTTGAGTATTTTTTATTCAGAAAGGAAAGTATTTCACTGGACTATTAAAAAAGTTCATAGTAATACTTTTATCGTTTCAAAATATTTTGCTATATCAATTTGGATGTCATATATATGTCATTTATAAATAAGCCATTCTTCTATGTCTGACACGACAAAACTTTCTATGAAAAAAATATTGAGTATTTGTTATTCAGGAAGGAAAGTATTTCACAGGACTATTAAAAAAGTTCATAGTAACACTTTTATCGTTTCAAAATATGTTGCTATATCAATTTGGATGTCATATCTATGTCATTTATAAATAAGCCATTCTTCTATGTCTGACACGACAAAACTTTCTATGGAAAAAATCTTGAGTATTTTTTATTCAGAAAGGAAAGTATTTCACTGGACTATTAAAAAAGTTCATAGTAATACTTTTATCGTTTCAAAATATTTTGCTATATCAATTTGGATGTCATATATATGTCATTTATAAATAAGCCATTCTTCTATGTCTGACACGACAAAACTTTCTATGAAAAAAATATTGAGTATTTGTTATTCAGGAAGGAAAGTATTTCACAGGACTATTAAAAAAGTTCATAGTAATACTTTTATCGTTTCAAAATATGTTGCTATATCAATTTGGATGTCATATCTATGTCATTTATAAATAAGCCATTCTTCTATGTCTGACACGACAAAACTTTCTATGGAAAGAATCTTGAGTATTTTTTATTCAGAAAGGAAAGTATTTCACAGGACTATTAAAAAAGTTCATAGTAATACTTTTATCGTTTCAAAATATGTTGCTATATCAATTTGGATGTCATATCTATGTCATTTATAAATAAGCCATTCTTCTATGTCTGACACGACAAAACTTTCTATGGAAAAAATCTTGAGTATTTTTTATTCAGAAAGGAAAGTATTTCACTGGACTATTAAAAAAGTTCATAGTAATACTTTTATCGTTTCAAAATATGTTGCTATATCAATTTGGATGTCATTTCTATGTCATTTATAAATAAGCCATTCTTCTATGTCTGACACGACAAAACTTTCTATGGAAAAAATCTTGAGTATTTTTTATTCAGAAAGGAAAGTATTTCACAGGACTATTAAAAAAGTTCATAGTAATACTTTTATCGTTTCAAAATATGTTGCTATATCAATTTGGATGTCATATCTATGTCATTTATAAATAAGCCATTCTTCTATGTCTGACACGACAAAACTTTCTATGGAAAAAATCTTGAGTATTTTGTATTCAGAAAGGAAAGTATTTCACTGGACTATTAAAAAAGTTCATAGTAATACTTTTATCGTTTCAAAATATTTTGTTATATCAATTTGGATGTCATATCTATGTCATTTATAAATAAGCCATTCTTCTATGTCTGACGCGACAAAACTTTCTATGGAAAAAATCTTGAGTATTTTGTATTCAGAAAGGAAAGTATTTCACTGGACTATTAAAAAAGTTCATAGTAATACTTTTATCGTTTCAAAATATGTTACTACATCAATTTGGATGTCATATCTATGTCATTTATAAATAACCCATTCTTCTATGTCTGACACGACAAAACTTTCTATGGAAAGAATCTTGAGTATTTTTTATTCAGAAAGGAAAGTATTTCACTGGACTATTAAAAAAGTTCATAGTAATACTTTTATCGTTTCAAAATATGTTGCTATATCAATTTGGATGTCATATCTATGTCATTTATAAATAAGCCATTCTTCTATGCCATAGCCACACGACATAACTTTCTATGGAAAAAATCTTGAGTATTTTTTATTCAGAAAGGAAAGTATTTCACAGGACAATTAAAAAAGTTCATAGTAACACTTTTATCGTTTCAAAATATGTTGCTATATCAATTTGGATGTCATATCTATGTCATTTATAAATAAGCCATTCTTCTATGTCTGACACGACAAAACTTTCTATGGAAAAAATCTTGAGTATTTTTTATTCAGAAAGGAAAGTATTTCACTGGACTATTAAAAAAGTTCATAGTAATACTTTTATCGTTTCAAAATATTTTGCTATATCAATTTGGATGTCATATATATGTCATTTATAAATAAGCCATTCTTCTATGTCTGACACGACAAAACTTTCTATGAAAAAAATATTGAGTATTTGTTATTCAGGAAGGAAAGTATTTCACTGGACTATTAAAAAAGTTCATAGTAATACTTTTATCGTTTCAAAATATGTTGCTATATCAATTTGGATGTCATATCTATGTCATTTATAAATAAGCCATTCTTCTATGTCTGACACGACAAAACTTTCTATGGAAAAAATCTTGAGTATTTTGTATTCAGAAAGGAAAGTATTTCACTGGACTATTAAAAAAGTTCATAGTAATGCTTTTATCGTTTCAAAATATGTTGCTATATCAATTTGGATGTCATATCTATGTCATTTATAAATAAGCCATTCTTCTATGCCATAGCCACACGACATAACTTTCTATGGAAAAAATCTTGAGTATTTTTTATTCAGAAAGGAAAGTATTTCACTGGACTATTAAAAAAGTTCATAGTAATACTTTTATCGTTTCAAAATATGTTGCTATATCAATTTGGATGTCATATCTATGTCATTTATAAATAAGCCATTCTTCTATGTCTGACACGACAAAACTTTCTATGAAAAAAGTCTTCACTGAATCACATTTCATCTTCAGCTGACCACATGAAACCGTGGTCAGTAAATTAAAAAATTGTTTTTTATTTTTTATACTTGGCTTTCTCGTTCTTTATCTTTTTTTCTCTCCAGGTAATTGTGTCTAGAAGCTGTTCTGATAGAAAAATGAGGACATTTTGTAGTCTGGATCGCCGAATTGATGTAGAGTTTCAGCGTCATAGTGTAATATCTCGGCAGATTGCATCAGCCAACAACATGTAATACTGAGAATTATTTCATCACCCTCCTCCTCGTAGAGAGGCGAGAGCGAGTCCAGACGGGAAAACTCCCGAATTTATAATTAACTATTAACTTCGTCTATAGAACAATCTAATTTCTTATTCACATCCGATTTGGCGACCACTGCAAGAAGACAGCTCTCACCAATCATGTCAAATGTTAAATTTGCTTATTAAATTATTGTCGTTATTTCATCTTATGCTGCACATACTCCTACATTATATATATATATGTATATCATTAAATATATATATATATATATATATATATATATATATATATATATATATATATATATATATATATATATATATATGCACACTGCAATGCAAATTATATAATGATAATTTGCATTGCAGTGTGCGAGACAGAAGTTTAGGCACGATTTGAATGTAATATAATACAGATTTTATCTAAATTATTTTACTATAAATGAAATAAACAGATATGATAAGATTTGAAGTAAAAGAAAAGCAATAAATAAAAAATTAAAACAGAAAAATAATATTGAGTCCAATTTTATTTGCTCCAAAAATTCAGATAGAGAAAATAAATTCAGATTTTTAATAACTAACGCCAAGTTTGAAAGTTTTTACATTTTTAGCTGTAATTATGAATCATTGACGTTGCTTTTAAATTTTATTCACAAGGTCAAGACCTTTCGAAATGAGAAATTTCGCTCTTTAATAGTAATATATTACTTTATTTATGTCCCACAACAGCTGCACAATGGATGGTGTATTCAATATAAATGTTAACAACAACAATCTCGAACTCTTGACCTGCTCTACTTCCGGTTAGAAAGTATACAGCTGCTTACTACAAATTATTCTGCGATGTGATATTTTCAAACAGATAGTTTTGCTTTAAATAAAAGAAATAAATTATATAATTCCTGAGCTCAAATCTGCTGTATTTCATAAGATATTAATGATATTAAGTAATTCTGCTAAGTTTAAAGTGAAAATGTGTTCTAGTTATTTAGTGATGTATTGTTAAAAACGGTTACATGCTTGCTTGATTTAGAAAAAACTTGTTTATTTTATTTATTTATTTATTTATTTTTGAGGTTCTGATTTGGCCTCTTTTTACTTGCTTATTAACGTTGTTCTTGGTACAAGCTCTGTACCATCATACGTTAGTGTTAGCATATCGTTTGAGAAGTGAAATTAAGTTCATTTTACAAATTATCATTTAGGTTTAAATTTCGAAGTTGGCATATTGTTAACAAGGTAAGAAGTGTTTTATAACGATTCTTTTTTCAAATGATAATTCTTACGTCTTGAGTGATAGGTCTTCAAATGACAATTCTTCTTTCAAGCACAAAAAATAAATCAGATAACAAATACACGCATACTAGAAATACTACTCAAGATAATAGCAAAACACAATGATCGCATTGTGAGCCAAATAGCTTCAAAACACACAAAAAACAATGAACCAGAAATATAAGCAGTCAAGAGCTTGCAGCGCTCCCTAGTGTAGAAAACACTATCCAAGGCTATTGTCGACGGTCTGGGAGACATAATGATGATTCATTCGGTTTTTTAAGCGGTAGCTAAAAGAATAATTTAAAAATTAATTTTATGATTTTGATTTCCAGGAATATAAATGAGGAATCCATTACCTTTAGGTTTTGCCCAGTTCTGTATTCTGTCATTAACTTTAAAAAAAAAAAAAAACGCGTGAGTTTGGTGAAAGATATTAAACACAAAAGTATCTGCCATCAGAAAAACCTCTTTAAAATATTTCGAACAAATGTTCGAATTCTGAAGATTAAAAAAATAAGCTCAGACGGTTCAAGGTTCTAAAAATGCTTCGTTCCCAGGTTATTGGATCTATTTAGATTAGAACAAGTTAATACAAGTTTTGAGGAAAAGAGGCTTCATCATGGATTTTGTGTTCGAATAGATAATTATTAAATAAGAGAAACTTGCTTAAATAATAACGAATTGCAAAGTCTACTTGTTTATTTAAAGATTATGTTTACATTTATAAACTTTTAAAGATTCACATGAAGATTTGTTCACAATCTATGAAGAGAGTAGACATATATCAGGCTACCATTTTTCCACTGAAAGAAATGCAGGCTATCTCTTTAGAGGATTTTTTCGTCACTATTCTTATTTCCTTTGTAAAATGTCCCTGTAAGAAACACAGAAAATTAGTTTAAAAAGCTGTTCTACTTTCTTTCTTCTTGTTTGAATCATCAACTTGTAATTTTAATAAATTAGTAGAAAGCGTATAAGAAATCTGAGCTGTTTACAATTATGCTTGTTATGACTAAATTCGGAATATAATTTGTCAAAACTGTATTCTTTTAGATAAAATTTGATTTCGGATTTGATGCATTTTTATTGTTTTATTGATTCTGGTAAAAGCCGAAAATAAAAGTAAGATTGATATTAGAAAAAGAATAATAAATAGAATAAGAATAATAAATAGAATAAGAATAATAAATAGAATAATAATAATAAATGGAATAATAATAAATAGAATAATAATAAATAGAATAATAATAAATAGAATAATAATAAATAGAATAAGAATAATAAATAGAATGAGAATAATAAATAGAATAAGAAATAGAATAAGAATATAAAGCCTTAAATCCTAAACGAATTTAAAGCATTACAAATCATTTATCTGGAGAAAATGTGAAAACTCCATGCAATTTCTTAAAACACAAGCAATTATTTCAAGAAATTGTATAGATTTTTTGAAACAATTCAAAAATGGGTGCATCAAAACTGGATGACACGAATCAGGAAGAAAGAGAACGTATAAGCGTATTATTGTTTATTTCGCTAGTTCTTTTTTTTTTTTTTTTTTTTTTTTTTTTGAATAAACATAATTTTTGATCCTCGCACTGTCAAGGTTAGCCGCAATGTGGAAAAAAGGGTCTCAGAGAACAGATCTAAAGTAGGTAGTTTCTCTGTTTGTTTATATTTCACCACGGTTTAAACGAATAAAAACAATTTCACACACAGTTGTAAAACTTCATTATCATAAAATAATTTCATGCTTATTTTTTTAATGATTTAGTTTAATTATGGTCCAAAATCTTTTGAATTGCAATGCATAAGCATATTTTTTTTTTATTCTAATTTTCAACTATATCTGATTTCAAAGGGTTAAATACAAAATTTCTGAGAAATTATTTTTGGAAAATGAATTTCATAATTTTGCTTCAGCGTTTTTGGATTAGCATAAATAGTTTTAGAGATGCTACTAAATTCACAAAAAAATAAACGTAATATTAATTATTAAAAACTTACAATTGTTCTGCTGGTTATACGCCTGAGAATTTATTTTCCAGATTCTCTCCATATTTTAAAAGTAAAGAATCCGAGTCTCAAAAATGATTCTATTTATTCAGAGAAAGTAGGATTTTGTGCCCGAACACTAGAGCAGAAGGTACTTAAGAGTTCTGTTTCGTTATTTTGCGCACTGTGGTCTTTATTCACACCCATATGTATAATGGGCAAAAAAAAAAAAAAGAAAGACAAACAATCATTTATAACTCAATCTTTCTAGAATGAAATACTTTAATTCCTTTGTACTAAGTGTTAAAATATAGTTTTATTTCTTTTTCTTTAAATAATATTGATTTAAAAATCAGAAAGCTTTACACCATTTCTAACTGAACATAGACTATCCTAACCCTTCTGAAGATTTTCAATAGATTAACATCAGACCTAAGTAAACAGCAAGGAATTCTTTAGTCGATGATATATTCCAAACTTCTTTTATATTATTATCCCGTAACGGGTAATCCACCTTTCTCAGTCAAAATTATGTCTGATATTTTCCCATAAAGGATTCATTACAATTCACCACAGAAACACTTCGTGAATCGGTCTACTTCCATCTTACGTTTTCATTCCTGCGTCTCCAAACCCTTATCGAGTCAATTTATTTCTGATTGCAAAACAATCCGATAGAAGTAGTGAAAGTAATACTGAGAGTTGGCGAGTACAAGCCACCTCCCTAGTTTTATTTATTATTTTAACTACTTTTATTGCAATAAATTAATATTTAATTACAGTGGAACCTCTCGGGTACGACCACTTTCCGTTCCACAGTAAAATGGCTGTTGATTTAAGTGGTCGCTCTTAGAAATTACCACCATTGACTTCAAAATTGTTATATATGATTTGTCGTTATATATGATTGTTATATATGATTTGTCGTTATATATGATTGTTATATATGATTTGTCGTTATATATGATTGTTATATATGATTTGTCGAAAGTAAATGATTTGTCGCAAACGATTTTAATTTTAGTCAGTGTCATTTTGTTGGCGTGGAAGTGCAACTTCTGTTGGAGTCATGAAAAGACGAATCTATGAATAAAATTCACAGGGTTTACAAAAGTGATCCCAACTGAAATAATTATGTGTAAAAACAAATTTACTTATTACGAATGATAAAGCTATTTTAAACAAATAGACAATTATGTTTTCTGTTTAAGTTTGCATTTAATTTTATATCATGAAAATTAGTTAGCTTTAAAAGATGAGAAGAGGTTTGTTTGAGTTGCTTGTTTTTTTTTTTTTTTTTCTAAAAGAACTTTTTTTTTTCCAACTTGCATCTCTAACAGTAAATCATTGATAGCATCGTCTTTAGTAAACTCTGACTGCAACAAAAAACATCGTTAAAAAAAGCTCTCTAAATAAGACCCTCACACAAATATTTTGAATAAATTTTAATCTACTTATTTGTATAGTTAAATATTTTGTTTTAATATTTTTTCGTGTTTCTTTATTTGACCTTTTTCAGCATTTGGTGCAGGTTTTTTCCCGCTACCGGGGAGAGGTTTTAAATGGTCTCTCCTAAAGATCTTCTTCAACACGAAGTCTATGGAAAAAATTTCGTGCCTCCCAAAAGTGGTTGTAAATAGAGGTGGTTTTTTCTGGAGGTTTCACTGTATTAGCTATCTTCTCGCAATTCATTTCTATATGGAGTAAAGATTGATAAGCGGAATTAATTTATACTTACTGACGCTAGATACTTTCCGAGTGGACCAATATCTGGTGCTGTCATGACAACATTTGAAACGCCGTATGAACCTGCTCTCACTGGGCACTCACACTCACCCGTTGGAAAGAACGGGCAAGTTTGTTCCTTTGTTTCATTTAAATACGTACAAAGCTCAACTGTGCTGAAAAGGGAAAAAAATATTGATGGTAATCAATCTCTCTGGTAAAAGATGTTACAGATGAATTTTTATTTTTTATTTTGCATGGATTTATCATTGGTTTCTTAAGAAAACAAACACCTTCTCTGGGCGTCAGCGGGAAATTGACGTACCGCTGACGCCAACAGATATTGTTTTGTAAGCTCAGCGTGAGCAGTCGGTCCAATGCAGACATCTCGCATTGTGCATGCGTTAATAACGTAAACAAATATTTATTTTGAATTTGTATTGATTTTGTTATTGTCTACCAGTGCTTTAGAGAACAAATAATGACTTTGTCCAAGAAAAAACACATTATAGCTTAGCTAAATGAAGAAGAAGAGGAAGAAGAAGCCAATGTTCAATGCTAAAATCAGAATCTTGACTGATTTCAATGCTCTGTTGGATGTTGTCCGCCATTGTCGTTGACGTTACGTTGTAATCAGTTGATTCAGATTTCAATCGTTGTTCAAGCTGAGCGTTCTGTGACGTATGCTGTCTAACTCACAAATTGACCAATCAGGGGTTAGCGCTCGGTTCTAGCTGACGTTTTGTAACGCCGAGCTTAAGAAACCAGGCCTTTTGACAAACGAGTTTTATAATTGAGTACTTCTTGTTTCGGATGAAATCCTTTTTCTGTCACTGCTAGGCACATTTTATGTGGGAATCGTCTGCCGAATCGTCTGTTATCGTTCTGATCGTAAGTCCATTTAGACTAAATGCTGAAAAATGAACAGATTTTGAGATACGGAGTGTTTAACTTCCATATCATGTGGGTTTTTGGAGCCATTTTTAATTAGTTTTTCGAAACGCTTACGTCAATTTTCTAAACTCCTGATCGCGATAAATTTTTAACATCCGGCCCACGAGTCCATCGGGCTCATAACTTTTAATCAGGATTTTAATTACAACATATCAAAATTTCAGCCATATTGACTAGAATCTAATTCCCAGATATCATGTGTGGGATCTTTTATAATGGGGTGTGCAAGGACATTTTTAAAATTTTCAACGTTGTGTCAACTTTTATGCTAATTTTATTCTACATTTTACGTAGAATAACGTTGCTCGTCGGATAAGCTTAAAATTTTGTTTAAACACTGGAGTACTTCTGCCATTTTTTTTTTTTTTTTTTTTTTTTTTTTTTTTTTACTCACTTCGTTGTCATGATTTTTTCTATTTTTTATTTTCTTATCGCTTTTTTTTATTTTTATACATTTCAAAGCAGAGTTGGGCAAAAATGTAATCGATTACAGTAATCAGTTACTTGCAATCATGATTATAAGATATCGTAATTTCGATTGCAGCTGTAATCGTGATTGCAGCAAACAATTACAGTAATCAATTACTTGTAATCGTGATTACAACTTTTAAAAATTTTGATTACAGCTGTAATCATGATTGCAATAATTGATTACAGTAATCAATTACCTGTAATGTTGATTACAATTCACCAAAATTTTGATCACAACTGTAATCGTGATTCCAAGTAATTGCAATTCCAAGTAATCAAAACGAAAATGATACAAGTACGCATGATGTAAGCTAGCAATGCAATGGTTTGTATCTTCGTATGCAAATGATAATAACTATGGAAGATAACTAGAAAGAATCTTAATAGTAGAAGAACATAGTAGATGTATAATGCCGTTATTTTTGTTATATTGCGAAAATATAATGACTGAATGGACTGTATCGTAGCCACCAAAATTATTTTTGAATACATAATTTTCAAAAAATAATAATAATAAATTCCAACATTTAACAAGAAATTTTTTTTTAACATTTTTCGAAAAAAAATTTAAATAAATAAATTAACTACCTTTACTAAAGATTTTGTTGAATAAACAAAAATTCTTACCTCATAATTCATAATAGATTTTGAAAGGTTAAATTCTTAAATGATGTTTAATATTAAAAAATATTACGCCGAAAAATCTTAAACCAAAAAATGGAAAGTATATCAATTAAAAAAAAAAAAAAAAAAGGAAAGAAAGAACTAAACTTTCGGATGTAAAAAATCTTCTGCCCTGTGTGTTAACTAACGATCAAGATATCTCCAATGAACTAATTCCAATTGAAATGATTGATTCTGCTGATGATGTCATCGTGATCATGCAAGAAAAAAAAAGATAATTTACAAGCTTTTGATGAAATGAGAAAAGAAACAAAAATGAATACAAAAACTTGAGATATAAAATAAGTTTCTACATGTTTGTAGAAAAAAATATTTGTTACTAAAAAACTTTTGTACAAGTAAAAGTGAACAATATTTTTAAAAGTAACAAAAACTCTAAAAATATTGAAAATAAAAAATCAATAGCTTGTATGTTAATAGATGTATATACGTTAAAAAGTTTATGATAGAATGATACTTTGAAACTCAGGAAAAATCATTAGAATTAAGAATTTTTTTTAAATAATATTTTTTTTTTTAAATATATGTCTCGGGTAAAACAAAGTATATCATTGGATACTTACCATGATCCATAGCCAAATACACAGGGTACAGGAATACTTATCGGGAGTCCAAGCAAGTATTTTACCTTGTAAAACTTAGTTTTGAGCAAAGCGCCTTCCGGAATATCTTTGCGGAGGATTAAGTCACCAGACACTGTAACGTTGCGACTCAATGATATGGGTTCGGGTTTAACGGAAAATTTGCCTATAGTAATAATACTTTTATAGCCTTTGCCTGAAATAAGTAAGAAAATACTTATTACTTTCTTTTCTTTCTACAGAGAAATCTTTACAAAGTACATAATTTTGTTCTTTATTTGGTCTTTATTTACCTTACTTAACTGTGTAGTTATTTTTCGAATAGCACCAATAAAATTGTTGTTTTTGCACATATTTTTTTCCTTCCATCTTTTTATCTATCTCTCTTCCGCCATTTTTTATTTTCTACCAGGTAGTGTGACATACGGGAAGTGTTGTTGTTGTTATTTCTAATGGCACTTAGACAAGCTAGATATTGACCTTGCGAATTAGGTCATTAAGAAGCTCCTTTCGTTTGACAAGAGAGCATTGCTAGGGTGAAAGTGCGACTTTGCTCAGAATTCTCCGGATAGACGGCAGCACCACTCATACGAGAGGCCACTTCTGAAATTTAGATAAGGAAATAGGATGGAAATTTTCTCCTAATCCTATTATACATGATACTGTTCAGCGACCGATCACAGGACTTCCACAGAATTTACCAGCACGTACATCGCATGTACTTGGTGGGTTTTAGCGGTGTCGAGGATCAAACCCCGGTCCCTCCTAACTAAAGTCTAATGCTCTAACTCGAGAAGTCTAAATCATTGATAAAATGAAAAAAAAATTGACTTTTTATTTTTTACATTTTATTTAATAAAAATTATATTTTAGAAGAATTATTTTTATCTTCAGTGGTGTCACCTATCGATCCGTAAATTAATTACACAGTTAGGTAAAACACTTTCGGACAATGTATGATTGACCATGCTAGGCGCTAGGATTAAAAATTCGTTGTAAGACTTCCGGGTTACTACTTCTAGTTTATTTTTATGCTTAAGCTTGGTAAAGCGCGTAACAAATAACAAATGAATTCGGAAGACCACTCAAGCATAATATGATACTACCGAAAAATAACTAGCATAACTTTTTCCTTAATTATAACCAAATGAGGGATAACACTCAAAGCAATAAGCCTTACACTTTATTTATGTTGTGATATTATTTTTTTTTAAGCTAACGACCTGTTGGAATTGATAAATTACAGAAAATTCTTATGAATGGTAAAATTTCGGGTAAATTTGAGCATAAATCTTAATAATAAAACTTCATAGAATATTAACTCTGTTCACACATCGCTCCATAAGCAAAATATAAGCGGAAGGATACACCGGAGATTTTTTAAATCTCTTCCGGTTTTACGAAGCTTGTTATTGTCTACATTCAGCCAATTATCCATACACTTCATTTTTTAATACAGATTTATTTGTCTACTTTTATTGATATAAAAATAATAAAACATACAATCTTTACATAAAACATTTTGTCGCATTTTGTAAGATCTTTTAGAGTGTCACACTTTCAAAACAATCCCTTTTTCTACAGGTTTAGAAATTTTAATCAGACTCGGGGAAGAAGATATAGACTTTAGATATAGTCATACAAAAATTTCCATGAATAACAGGCGGTTAATGCAACCATGCATATCTTTAATTATCCTTTATAAAACCAATGAATGAAGGAAAAAATAGAAAAGCACGAGAAAAGTAAAGAAACCAGTTGACTTATGAAACGACGGAGCCGCGATGGCTCAGTGGTTAAGGCACTGAATTGTAATTATGAAGAACTGGTGTTCGATTCCCTGTGGCAGCTTGAAGCTCACTCAGCTCCCGATCAACGTGTATCAGCTTGTCTTGAGAGTAAAGGCAGCTCTGTACGCAGTACTGACAACATTGCCACAATCTTGCCGTTGATCGCGAAATCGTGGAGCTTTAACTTCCACGATCTTCACTCCTGTCCCACAACGGGCTGTTGCGGGATTCCTTTACTTTTATTTTATGAATCTGCGAAATCAAAGTATAAGTAAACTGGGTATTTGGTGAATGGGTTAATCTGGGAATCGACCCAATAGTGAATTGCCAAATCAAATTGGCAAATTAGTTTGTTTTTATGAATGAAATCAAAAAGTTTATGCATCTAAATTTTGGTTAACCTAGTTGAAGACTACGATATTTACTAATTTGATTTGTTCTGCAAATGACAAAAGAGTAGGGTTGAATTACGAAACTATAGGCAAATAGTTAAAAAAAAAAAAAAATGCTCTAGGGATTAGCCAGAAATAACCTTAGAGGAGAAATTTAGATAGAGATAGCTAGTTCAGGTTCTGAAAACTTGATCAAAGATGAGCTGCTAAGAGGGTTACCTTTTCGGTGAAAACTCTCTAGCTGGCGGTCTGAAGATTTTCTCTCTCTTTTAGTATTTCGAATGTTTTCCCAATTTTATTGTAAAACATAATTGTTTGAATCAAAATACATAATAATATGAGCACTTCTTTAATTTTTCATTTTTAATTACGTAATCATAAAAAAGCAAACTGGGGTCATGTTAATATAAGTTAAATATGATTTTGCCTAAAGATATAAAAATAATAATTGTATGAATATTAAAATAATAAAAAACTGTATAAATATTTCATTTTTAAAATTTAAAAAAAATATAGATAGTAATAATAAATTGCCGCACCTCCGATGAACTAAGGCTACAAAATTGTAAATTTAAACACCATCATGTACAAACAGTTAAGTCAGTTAATATTTTTCCTCAATAATAACTATCAAATTTCCTAAATAAATATTTGTATCCGAATTATTTTTCTTATGTAATAAAATAATTTTTTAAATAATAAAAAAAAACTAATTTTCTGCCTTTAAATTTTATGTGTTGATGAAATTTATTAAAAAATAATTCAAATTTTTGATCCACAAAACCTTACGTTATATAGAAGTTCAAATTAAAGTTAACAATTAATTTCACTTCGAAATTATTAGAAAAAAACATTTCATTACAGTTTTAAAATAAATTCATAAATAAATTATAAAGTGATTTGTTTATTTATAACTATAAGGTCATGTAAATTTAATTATAACTGGTTAAAAAAATTTTCCCGAATGATAAATGTGCAATAATAAATATAAGTTTCCGAAGTAAATATGTATATCCAAAAACATTTTCCCAAATAATAAAATAATTTTCTAAATTATAAAAAATACATTTCTACTTATAAATTTTATGTATCGACGAAATTTATTAAAAGATAATATAACTTTTTTAGCCAAAAAACTATACATTACGTATAAATAAAAATTAAAGTTTCTAATTAAATTTGCTTCGAAATCATTAAAAAAAGAGATTTCATTTTACATCATCAAAATAAATTTATAGATAAATTATAGGGTGATTTGTTTCTATTTATAATGATAAATATAAATTGCAGAGCGAATATGAAACGTGATTTGTATTATATATTATTGTACAAAATACTGGCAAATTTTTATTCGTACAAAATATTGGCGAGAAAATAATACTTAATCAATTCATTTCATATAATTTTATTGCAATTTATATGATAACATAAAATGCATAAAAATTAATATAAAAGAACAAAAAAATCATGATAGTAAAGCTTAATAGGTTCTCTTTTTATGAACTTTACTGCAATTTCAAAAGCACAGCAGTAAACGACCATTTTTTATAAAATTTTATTCCAAACACAGCTCAGTTGTCCACCTCTATAATTAAGGATTGGAGAAAGGATTTACTGCAAGAAAAGTCGTCCTGAAAACGTTCAAGACGTGACAACGTTCTTTGCAACGAGGAAAAGCTCTCTCCACGTTAATTACTCTTCTATGGAAATAACACTATACATACAAGAAAGTTTCCCTTGAATACTTAATAAAACTTGACAAGTGAAAAAGATAATTTTTGATATTTATTTTTAGCCATGTGATATTCTAAATAGTTTTTTTTTTCGTAATATAAAGGTAGAATAATTTTTACAAATGGCGTAATAATATTTAAGTTTAACTTAAAATTTTCAGAATAAAAAAATTATTGGCTAGTTTCCAAGAAAAAGCAAGTGAGTTTTAGTATTTGAAATAGGAATTAAAATTTTTTAAGTTCGGAATTTTTAAATTGTTTTCGCCTTGGCCTTTTTTTCTTGATTTAGTTATTTATTTATATATTTTTCAATTTTGGATTTAGATATTTAAAATTGCGGATATTCAGCATGCTTCAATGAAATTTTTAGCGTAACAGTGACCTGACCTAATAGATTAAAATTGACCTTCGTAAATTTATTTTTAAATAACATTGTTTTAAAAATTGGAATTGTTTTAAAAATTTTATCAATTATTCATTTTATCGATTCATAATAGGTAACTTTATATTACAAATTTCACAATTAAAAATAAATTTATTGAATAATTCCCGTGAAATAGAACAAGTTATATATAGATTATATATAAATACAAATCGATACACATTAGACAGACAAAAAGTAGAACCAAAAACTCTGTTGAATTGTAAATATGAAACAAATTGACATTTTAAAAAACAAACTAAGCGTTCTTCACACAATTAAATGTAATTTTATTTAGTAACATATTAATAGTTAAATAAAAGAAAATGTAAGATTTCTGTAATTTAGATTTGATTTACGAGGTTAAAAAATAATTATTACATACTTAAAAATAATTATAACAATACTTAAAGATTATAAAATCTTAAAAACTTTGTACTTACTACAATCTTCAAATTTAAATTTATCAGATGCTGCAGCATATTGATATAAAGCAGTTGTAAAAAATGCTAAAAAATAAATTAGCTTGGCCATGGTGTTTTAATGACTTTGCTAAGGAAATATTTAAAAAATTACAGTTTTCATGATATTAGCATTAATATTTTTTTTTTTAAATATTTATTTACAGCTATCTTTTTTATTCTGGAGATAAAAGATAATACAGCACCTGTTTTATTCATAAAAAGCGTTTAGCTACATTTATTTCATTCACAATCGATTGTTCTCTAGTTTTTTCAGATAATTAATAAAACCGTGGGAAATGTTCCTGATCTGCAAGGTGTAAAGTTGTTCTATTGAGCTTTAAGGTCAAAGTTTAAACAAGTTCTAGAATAATATTTCTGTAAGATGAATACAATTTTTCTTAACTTACAAATAGCTGAAGAACAATTTTGCGGCACTTGAAATATTTTGATATAACATATTTATCAAAAACAAAGTTTATAATGAAAAGTGAAAAAAGTTATTCCGAAAATGCATCACTTTTAGAATTGTTAGCTCAAGAAATTGATGGTTTTTTTTTTCCTCACTTTGAAATAAGAAACTAATCTGGTTTTTCTCTGATTTCTGATTAAAACATTTCTTCGTCCTTTGAAATGAGAATAATAACTTTCTAATTTATTCATAAGTATGCAAGAATAAATAAATTTTCAAATTTTGCATAACTCACAAATATAACTGAAGGAAAATTTGCGACACAAAAAATATTTTGATAAATCATATTTATTAGCGAACCGAAGTTTAAAATAAAAAATTATTCCAAAAGTGAGTCAATTATAGAAATTTTAGCACAAAAAATTGATGTTTTCCTTTTTCCTCACTTTGAAATAAGAAACTAATCTGGTTTTTCTCTGATTTCTGATTAAAACATTTCTTCGTCCTTTGAAATGAGAATAATAACTTTCTAATTTATTCATAAGTATGCAAGAATAAATAAATTTTCAAATTTTGCATAACTCACAAATATAACTGAAGGAAAATTTGCGACACAAAAAATATTTTGATAAATCATATTTATTAGCGAACCGAAGTTTAAAATAAAAAATTATTCCAAAAGTGAGTCAATTATAGAAATTTTAGCACAAAAAATTGATGTTTTCCTTTTTCTCACTTTGAAATAAGAAACTACTCCGGCTTTTCTCTGATTTCAGATTAAAACATTTTTTGTTTCGCAGTTTGAAATGAGAATAGTAACTTATTGATTTATTCATATGAATGCAAGGATAAAAAAAAGCTTCCAAATTTTGCGTAACTCACAAATAGCGGAAGAAAAATTAGCGACTCTAAAAATATTTTGATTTATCCTATTTATCAAAGAACCAAAGTTAATCCAAGGCTTTAACCCATAGAAGAGAAATCAGACAGTTCGTACAGTATGCATAATTAGATTAGTATGCATGATTAAATAAGCTTTCAAATTTTGCAAAACTTGCAAACAACTAAAGAACAATTTGCGACCCTAGCAAAAGTACTTCCTGGTAGAATCAAGTTAACGTGTTTTATATGCTAGTGAATTGGTATTTAATAATTATTGTGGTAGTTACGCCACAATACTCCCCTTCCAGAATTTTATCCATGAAAGAATTCGATGAACGATTACCAATAATTGATTTATGCTGTTTTAATGAATTAATTTATCACTTTGCTCATTATATATTTCTTCATTGTTGTTTTATCATTTCGCTCATTATTTTTTTTATTCTTCAATTTCATTTATAAACCTGGAGACTTTTATTTACTTCAACGGATTTTTTTAACGCTATATTTTGAGTAAATCCACTGTTTAATGTGGATCGTCCATCGATGTTGGCGAGAGAGCTCATATCACGCCCGGGTCACCATTGAGGGGTAAGTTTTAATCGGCCATGTCAAACTTCATCCATCAAAATGTACCTACAGATAGAATCAAGTTAACATGTCTTATATACTAATGAATTGGTATTTAATAACTATAGTGGTAGTTACGCCACATAACTTTATTTTTCAACCTTTAAAATGGTTTTCTGGTACACCGACTTTTATATTTGTATCAAAAATTCTCTTCAAAAATGAAGTCAAAAAAATATATACATTAAGAGTCACAAATTAATATCTCACCCAAGGAAAAAAATACATTTTCAAAACCAGACGAATTTTTTTTTTAACTATAAAGGAGAAATTAAAAAAAAAACATTTGTTTGTTTATCTATAGATATTGAGGAGATTAAAGACATTTATTGGAAGCAACTTTATTCCATCCAGCAATAAAAATTTATTTTTAAAATTTTGATCCTGCTTTCCTCAATAGTTTATAATCAAATTTCGATAATGCTTTTGTCCCAGATAGAATATTAATTTACGTTCCCTAATATATGCCATTTTTAAAACTAATACATTCAGGACAATGATTACTGAATAGTAAATACCCTATATATATAAGAATGAAAATGTACTCCTTGTACTTATCAATTCATAAGAAAAAAGAATTTCCTTCCATTGCCATATAAAATTTTATATTCAAACACTGCTTGCTTACTTTAAAATAGAATGATTTGTTTCCGTTATTATTAAAATTAACTATATACACTCATACTACTACTCGTATACACTACTCGTTGCATGAAATGTTAAATTTTGCCGAATTCAGCATTTTTACATATTTTATAGCAATAATAAAAAAATATTTTGTCAGCTTGTAGTTTTTTTAGGGGGGAATGTTTTTATTCTTTTGTTCTTAGTTTCATATCAACTATCAAACAGTCGAATTTCAAGGTTTGTCTCTCAGATTTCCCACAATTTAAAATATCACATTTAAGACTTCTGTCCCCCGATGATAAAATCTAGTTTTGTACAATTTACAAAACTACTGTTATAGTTTGACTTATCCTGTTTCACATAAAATATCTATATCTATTTTTTATTAAAATATAATCCCTTAAAATCAGAAAAAGAGTAAAACTTTTTTAAAGCAAGCGATTTTATAAAAATATTTTCGGAATAGTTTTGATACTATTCACTCGCAACGCTTGAATACGCCCTATAGCGGGGTAGATATTTTCAGGCTACTAATTATAAAGTTGTCATTTAGTTCTATAAGAATCATTTATAGAGTAGGACGGTTTTTTTTTCAGCAGAAAATACGAAGCAAAATTTGATTGAGGAAAAGGCAGAAGAATATGAAAAAACTAGTCAGAACATTGGTAAATCATTCGAAAACAAAACGCGCCTAACATTTGTATAATAATAATTATAAACAAGTATAATTTCTTAAATTTGTTTCCCTTTCTATTAACAACAGGCTTGCAATCGATAACTTCCCATTTACATACTGTTACAAATGCGTGTATTACGGTAAAATACACTTCTTTTTTTTTTTTTTTTTGTCTTCAAGTCATTATAAATTAAAGTCCACATTGCTTACTTCATTCCAATGAATAAATGTGATTTCAGAACGTATAGA
Organism: Parasteatoda lunata; assembly: GCA_949128135.1. Lineage (NCBI taxonomy): Eukaryota > Metazoa > Arthropoda > Arachnida > Araneae > Theridiidae > Parasteatoda > Parasteatoda lunata. Next base: position 96,445,007 of record OX421975.1, read on the forward strand.
ACTGTAATAGTTATAGAATATTCTTCTTCTTTATAGAATAATATACATTTCTGTATCTATATAATTCGGAAAACAACAATAAAGAATTATCCGTATTACTTGAAATAGTATCATTTGTGTTGATTATTAACAAATTTATATAGTCTTCTTGATAAGTATTTTTTAATTTTGAGAGAATGATTAATTTACACTAGAATTCAGTTATTCTGCTAAGTTACATATTGAAATTCATATCGAGATCTTACAATTATAAAATTTTGTTATGTGGTATATGTCATCTTAAAGTATGGAAAGGATAATATATGTATAGATTATTAGATAATATATCTATAAATTTTCAAACGAAGAACACTTCACTTTGTAATGATTTTTTATTGAGACTTTAAATTTTTTAATAAAAGTTGTAGTCAAAAAACTTTTTTTTCTTCAAAACTAAATGATATAACATTATGTGTTTCAGTATACTTTTTGCATATTTTAATGTTTAAAGTAATATGATTTAGAAAAGTATGGAATGTAAAGTTTAAATAGACATTTCATATTAGATCATTAAATTTAGTTGAGCTGTTTCACAGGGATTTGGTTTTAACTCTAATATGAAGTTAAGATACTTTTTTTTTTCTGTTTATTTACAAATATTTTTACTATGTCTTTTGGATGTTCCTTCGCTTAAAAAAAGAGATTCTATTTCGATTTTGCTTGCATAAGAAAGAATATCAAACATTTTTCTTTTTTAAATAAAATAAACCACAATAAAGAAGGAACGTTGCTATGCTACTCTAAAGAAATCTCCAGTGCAACTAATGATCGTGTTGTTCTGCTAGCAGTCATTTGTTTCAAATAACAACGCTACTATAGGTCGTTGCTTCCTCGAATTTTGTTAAAAGTTTGACATCTCAGTTTAGCATATTTTTTTTTATTTAAAAGTAATTTTAGAATTTTCCTAACATTTATTGTATAAAAAAACGATGGAAAAGCTTCATTTCTTTGCTTAATTATTTAGACAAAATTTAACAAATAAAATAAATATTTTCACACAACAAATTATTAGCGTATATTATTTCACACTAAAACATGTTTAACATTTTTTTTATATCGCTTGCTCACAAACAAAACTAAACAACAAAATTATTATTATTATTATTTTGATGTTCTTTGATGATACATAAGAAAATTCTTGGCTCTTTTAGCAAAGTTTAATAATAAGTTCAAGGTATAATTTTCCCAGTAACTGAAATACAAATTAGTTCTTTCGCTTTTTCCTTCGTAACTATTCTCAATTCCAATTTGAAATGACCCTGTAAGAGGAAAAAAACAATTTTTAGAACAGCCAATAGAATTTATTACCATGATTTTAATAACAAAATCCAAAAATTACATTATTAACTACAGTTAGGGAGTTACTTTATTATTTACTGAGATTTTTATTTTATCACCGACTTTGAAAAATTGATCATGTTAACAATTAATCCCATATGTAGCAGAGTTAGGCATCGCCGTTATTCGAACTTTTTATTTGAAGTTTTTTCTTCTTTTTATTATTGAATTATCGATCACTAAATTTATTCCTTATTTAATATTACCCTTCGTAGCTATATAATTATGAACCTGACCGTATCGACAATCACCTTATTTTATCACTACGGCAAACTCGACTATATAGACTACTTTTAAATAAAAATTATCTCGTACAAAGAGATGAAAAGTACGGACACCTTTCAGTTCGACGGACCCATGAACCGTCTGTGAATGAGAACATCAGCACCATGCTCAACACTCTGTTCGGGAGCAATATATGAATCAACGAGTCATCGGCAGAATTAAAACAAAAGTCTCCTCAATGAAAAGCAAAAAGTAAATCTCTACAACATGCCCACTCCCTAAGAATTAAAGCCTACTCAGGGACAAAACAAATCATTTAAAAAAGCTCTCCTGAAAATTTTCTTGGGAAAATCCTACGAAATATCCTATGTTATGCATAATATAACTAAATGTTCATTATCCACGGCACTTAAGTATATTCTAAATTCGTGAAATATCCTATGTAGCACATAATATGACTAATCATACATCAGCCACAGCAGTTAATTATATTCTAAATTCATGAAATATCCTATGTAGCACATAATATGACTAATCGTACATCAGCCACAGCAGTTAATTATATTCTAAATTCATGAAATATCCTATGTAGCACATAATATGACTAATCGTTGATCAGCCACAGCAGTTAATTATATTCTAAATTCCTGAAATATCCTATGTAGCACATAATATGACTAATCGTACATCAGCCACAGCAGTTAATTATATTCTAAATTCATGAAATATCCTATGTAGCACATAATATGACTAATCCTTGATCAGCCACGGCAATTTATTATAGAAATTCAGTCAACTAAAAATTTTTGTAAAATTCATGATTTTTAAAATTAAATTATCAATTTCTTTAAATTCTATTTATCCAAATCAATAATAATGATACATAATCCCTAAAAAAAGTTAACGATATCTATTTCCAAAAATTTTATACGTTTTCCCAAAATCACTTTTTTTTATCCGTTCGTTAAAAAAAAAAAAAAAGAAAAAGAATGTTACCCGAAAGCCTATTATTAAATCTGTCTTAAATTATACAATTGATTACATCTTCGCTTTATCACATTACTTAGTATAACATTCCGCTTCGTGTATCGCCCAGTTTTTCTTACTATTTATTTAAACAATCTTACTGAGCAATGAATTCTAAATTATTATTTTTTTTATAACCAACATTGAACATCCGACCCAATTTTTGAGTTTACGACTACTGATGTTCAACTCCGTAGCCTTGTAATTTTAAACCACAAAACAAGGGAAATTCTAGATCAAATATTTTGAGAAATTTGTTTTTGATAGAAGTAACTCGCATTTACGCTACATGAAGAGGAAAACCCCAAAACCTCCCAGTCTTAAGCTGACGGTAAGAGGACTCTAACCCTTGATTCGTCTACCACTCAGAATATTTTTCGCCAGCACAGTGGTCAGTGCAAGCCGGGCGCGGAATTCGGATCGACCAAACATCGCTGGGATTCGAACCCACGTCACCTCATTGGGAGGCGAGCGCTCCATCCCCTGACCCATTTTTAGTATCCGTTTTACTATAATTAGATAACTAAGTTAGATTTTGTTACATAATAATTTGTATGTAAGAATGTGACCAGTCAACATATACAAGTAAAAATAATTATTTAAAATTGTGAATATGAAGAATAAAGATAAAGAATGAATATGAAAATGCAATATGAAAAATTAACTTTCATATCATCGCTAGATAGTCTCTTTGATGAAAAATGTTTAACGAGTTTTTATTGTAACCTAAAATTAAACATGAATTTCAAAAATAAGTTTGGAAATGAAGTTGCTATGGAAACTGAGCTAAGTAATTAGGTTAAAATTTTATCTCAATAGAATCGAAAATTCAATGTTTGGAATCAAATCTTTATTTATACTTTAAAATTTTTTAGAATCCATAATCCAATTCAATTTTTAGTTATATGTAACGATCGTTTTCTCGTCAATAAAACGAAATTGCGATTGTAGAGGCTATTAAGCGAAGAGAGTAGGAAGTAGAGTTGCTGTTTTTATTTAACATTAATTTGGCATTTATTCACACTATTCTCACTTTATGCTTGTTAAAATATGAGTCATTGTGATAATATTATTGCAAATTAAGCTATTGCACTATTTCTAATTCTACACAGTCTACAATTAAAAACAGTGCATTAGCTTATCAGAACTGCGAACTCTCAAGCTTTACGTCTGAGTATCAGGCTTTTGAATCCAATCTCATGACCTCAAGCCAACAGAGTATTTTCTCAGTCTTTTTTTTTTAAATTTTTTTTATCAATAACTGTATGAATTGCGTGATAACTAATTGTACACAGTCGACAATTAGAAAGAGTGCAAAAACTTATCGAAACTGCCAACTCTCTGGCTTTAGGTTTCGGTTTCAGCCTCTTATGTCCAATCTCGCGTCGAAATGTTTAACACCGCTTTTTACAAAATATACATGGGTAGATGGATCATTGGTTAGAGTCCTTGTCGTCAGGTAACCATGAGAGGTTTTCCTCTTCATGTAACGCAAATGCGGGTCGTTTTCATTCTAAAAGTCCTCCACAAAGGCAAATTTCTCCCAGTATTGGAGCCAGGAGTTCCCTTGTCTTCTGGATCACGTTCAAAATTACAAGGCTACCGAGTTGAACATTGGTAATCGGAAACTCAAAAATTGGGTCGGCTGTTCAACGTCGGTTATAAATAAAAGTATATATAGATGGTTTCTCTTTTAAAAGTGATATCTTAATTCATGCTAAAATAGCTCATTCTTCTTGTATTTCCTGATTGGATTAAATAACAGTCGACACGCTTCACGCGCTTCAAAAATAGGCGCCCATTATCAAGGCTTACCTAAAGTGATTTGAACGTAAAGTTTTCATCGAAAAGTGAAGAAGCCTTTTCAAAACAAACTTTGGAGTATTTTTTTGACTGGATAGGTAAACTGGAAACAGATTCAGAAAAAATGTTAATAACATATTCAGAAAAATTTTAATATTTTAATATTTATAATTTTAAAAGGTGCTAAACCAGTACTCAGTACGTTTTAGAACAATCGATTAGTTTATAATTTTGTAATTTTTAGGAATGAAAAAGTAACTTAAACAAATTTAATCTAAAGATTGTTGGGCTATTTTTAAAAACATTTGTTTTTGTTTTGTTTTGCTAATTGCGATATACTGTGATCACAAAAAGTCTCCGACTTTTTGAATTGAGGTTAGCAGATATGGCTTATAATACTCAACATGAATCAGGCGGAGCCTCGTAACAGTTTCGGTTTGAATGTTTATGTTTGCCTCATAAGAGTCATAAGTAAAATAATCTCCGAATCATGGAAAGAGGTTCAACCGGTTCTGTTGCGTACCAAGCTCTGCTTTGTGTATATTTGAGAAAGGATAAACTTCTTCTCGCGCTTCAGAATCGGTTTTTGTTTATATTCAGAACAAAGATGAGGCCTTTATGAGGAAAATATTTACGTTTTGATCGGGTAACAGTTTGCTTAGCTACGTCACAAAAAGTAAATTTGACTAGTTGTCCATTACCGATGCCAGTGTCTTTACGAAAGATCCAAGCTCTGGTATTCTCAAGCCCACATTATATCCCCTGTATCTGTTTGCCTTCACTGGACAACCGCATTTTTCACCTTTTGGAAAGAAAGGACACGCAATTCCCACAGTACGCAAGTACTCGCAGTGCTCCGTAGAACTGGAAACAAAGAAACAACATAAGTTAAACCTTACTTTTCAAATAAAAGAAGTATTATTCAATTTCTCACTGTAAAAAAATATACAACAATGTATGATTTTTAAATAAAACACGTTGTGCAAAATAGATCACAGAAGCTTTTATTTTTAACGTTTTTAAATTCTAACACATTCAACGTGTAATTGAAAGCCTACTCGATATTTCTTACAAATAAGCTTTTAAAGGTAGCTTTCTCACTTTCAGGAATGCATGCTGATTAATGGAAGATGCTATGGGGAAGGTAGGGCAAGATGGACCGCTTAAGGAAACTTGGTTCATAAAATAGTAAACTAGAGCAATTTTATATCTTTTATATTGTAAACATATAGAGGGAACATTGCTCTTACATATCACATACAGAAAATAAATAAATAATAAAGTTCAATAATAATAACTTAACATAAACAAAATTAGAACATTGTCCAATCTTGCCCGAGCTACCCGGGCAACACATAATTACATTTCAAAAATCACTGGAATTAATTTCAGAATAAAAGAATAATCGACAAAAAAACGTTCCTAAACATCACAGTTACTGCATAAGAAGCGGCCAAAACCGGAATAAGCACTGCACGCTTCATGATCCCATTCTAAGCAATCTGAATATTGTTTGTCAATTAATTTATTATAAATAATTTTTATAAATTTTTTTTAAATAATTTGTTAAGTAATATTTGCTAGTTCATATTTTTTTGTTAATATTACCTTATTTTTTATGCTTTTTGCCAAATCCGGAGAGTTTAATTTTTATATTACACTTTTATTCTACTTTGGCTGTCCCATCTTGCCCGGATAGTACATTTTTTAAAAACATTATCTGCAAATTTGTTTAAACAAATAAATTTCAATTTTCACTACCCATTATGTTCGTGCAATAATAACACTAAAATGCCACAAATTTAAAAAATTTATTGCAAAGTATTAAACAAATAATAACAGCATACAAACCTGGAAAAATATTTTAACACGTTATATGAAAAAGCAAACAATGCTTGCATTTCGATAACACCTTGTGAACTGACGAAAACACTTGTGCGTATAGAGAACAATAATATTTTCTTACCGAAAACGCACTTTAGAAGTCGCTACCATGATTCGCATAGAAGAAAAAGCGATGTCCCGTCTTGCCCTACCTTCCCCTATGTACCAATGTAATTTTTAAACTTTACAACAATCGTTGATTCAATAATCAAAAGTTGAATTTCAAGAGTTTTGAAACATCATCTTCAATAAAACAACACTTGCGAATAATATAGATATTTTTTTTTTTTTTTTTTTTTTTTCAATTTCGCAATAAACCAACACTTAAGAATTTGTTGTTTCTTGCGAAATTGATGCGACAAAACTCTTGAAATTCAACTCTTGATTACTGAATCAACAATTGTGGTAAAGTCTTAAAAATTACATATTTTCATAATCATCCTCCCTAAATTAATAAGCATTCCTAAAATTAAGAAAGCTAACTTTAGAAGCTTATTTGTCGAGTAGGCTTTCAATTACATATTGAATGTACCAGGATTTAAAAATGCTAAAATAAAAGCTTGTACTATTATCTATTTTGTACAACTAGATAGAACTTTTGTAGATTTTTAAAGCTTATTTATGCAATGTCTAGATGTAAATACGACCAACGGTTGATAATTCTTTTTTTAGTCCAATGTTAGCAATCTGTTCAATTTAATAGATCATTCGTAAAAATAAATATGAAACATTTGCTTACCAGGAACCATAACTACTAATACAAGGTATAGGAATATTAATTGTAATGCCGAACAGACTGGTTACTTTATAAAACTTTGTTTTGATTACCGCTCCATCTGGAATGTCTTGATGAAGAGTTATATCAGCAGATATTCTGATGATGTCACTTAATGGAATAGGATGTGGATTTACAGATATGTTAGAAAAGCTCGCAATTCCTTTTCCGTTACCTTAAATTAGTGAATAAATATCTAGTCATTTTCCTTTAAAGTGTATTCAGAACACAATGCAAAAATATATGATAACAAAATATATCACAATGTGGATTTACAGATATGCTAGAAAAGTTCGCAATTTCTTTTCCGTTACCTTGAATTAGTAAATAAATATCTAGTCATTTTCTTTTAAAGTGTACTCAGAACACAATGCAAAAATATATGATAACAAAATATATTACATTCGAGTGGCCATTCAGCAATGACCTCAATGGACAGAAATCAATATTTTCATTATTTGAACTGACAAAAGAAATACGCATCTCTTGAAAATTCCTATCAAAACAAAGTTAACCGTTTCCCTGATCTACGCGAGTTAACTTGGGAATATGTATTGTATTGCAAAGATTTATTTTCTCTAGAAAACTCGAGCATAGCAGAATTTGTCCGTACGTCTTATTTTATAACGTTTTTACTCAGCCAGAAGCAAAATAATAATAAATAAATAAATAATCTGCGGTGATTAGAAGTTTGCTAAGTTTTGTCTGGGAGTTTTGTTGTTGGATTCTGGTACTGCACACGCATTTTGTGCCGTTGTATATACGATGATTTCTGAATTTACATAAAAAAAGAGCAAAACAAATGGCGTATCACTTAACTGGCTTTTGGAAAGTATCACTTCTGTGTTGTTTTAAAAAGACTAATATTTAACTTTTATCATTTGCCTGAGATAACTCGGGATAATAAACAACTGATGGTCAATTAAATGTTTTTTTACACTTAAAAAAAAAAAAAAAAAAAATCAAAATTTGCACTTAAAACTTGTGTATCATGTTTTGTTTTAGTTACTTGTATTTATTAATGAAATAGACAAATATGTTGATTTTTTGAATTTTGTTTCTTTCCAAAAGGGGAGGAGTTAAACTGAAAAACCTTGACAAATTAGCATCCAGATTTGCCCCTAAATCAAAATATGCCCCGATAAAATTTCAATTCATTTACTTTTAATTTAACAAAAACTTTTGGTCTGATATGTATTCGTGGCGTAACTAGGCGGTCCACGAAGGAGGTCCGGGGATCTATAACAGGGGTTTCCAACTTACAGGAGGGCGGGGGCCGCAATTAAAAATACCAGTCCATAACGGGCCGCAACTTCATCAAAATTTTATATAGGACTCTTTAATATTTGAAGGAACATTAAATATTACTGTCAGATTTTTATCAAGTTGTACAAAACAAAAGTATTGAATTACAAATAATAATAAATATTTTCTTGAATAAATATTTTCTTGGATGCAAAATCTGGGAAATATATTTTTAATTTTTTTTTTTTTTTTTTTTTTTTTTTTGCACCGTTGGTATGTTAAGTTTCACAGAAACGAAGAAAACGAAACGAAAGAGAAGTATTTTAAACACATATAGACTTTTTACGAAAATTGTCCGCAGAAAATGACAACTGATATATTTTAGTTCGCGGGCCACAAAAAAGGCCTCGGGGGCTGCCAGTTGGTAACCACTGATCTATAACTATTGGTATATTTTATTCAATTTATAAATTAATATTTTTTAATTAAAATTATTTTTAAAAAATTAATTTTTAAAACAAAAAGTTAATAGATATCTACTTTTTGTTTTTTAATTATAGTATAAGGATTATATTTTTTAAAAAATGACAAACTTCTAATTAAGTTTTATATTAAGAATATTTTTTAAATAGTCTCATGCTTCTTTTTGAAAAAATTATTTAAATTAAAAAATAATAATTTTTAAGTCGAACAAAACATATTACATAGTTATCAATCTTTTTAGAAACGAAAATTAGACACAAAAAGCAATCGTTCCAGCTGGGATTTGAACCCGGTGCTCGCTGGAAGTCAGATAGTCTCACCATTACACCACGTACACACATCAGATAGATAATTTTTGCTAGTTAAAAATAAATATTTTAATAAGGCATATTTTCGTCCAGTGGCAGATCTGACGGTTAATTTGTACCCTATCTCATACGTTTGTATTACAATGCGCAAAAGTGGTGTGCGCATGATAATACAAACGTATGAGAATTCACCTCCTCTATGTCTCTCGCTTCCCCCTCGCTCTCTTAGAATACAGTGCGTCTAAAACAATTTCTTACCGCTATTTTTGCAACAAAATAAAAGCATAAAAAATATACCTAATAATAATTTTAAAAAAGTTCTACAATTCAATCAATGAATTATTGGTTACGATTTTATTTTGATGACTTCATCCATTAGTTACAACACATGAATTCAGTCGGTTTGAAATCAACTTAAAGATTGTGAGAATACTTGAAACTAGAGTTTAACTGAGAAGATTTTTATCGCCTTTCTGCAGAGAAAAAATATACGACTCATAAAATGTTTAAAAAATTTGTTTTATACCCACGCATTTCTAGCTTAAACTATATAACGAATTATAGCAAAGATGTATGGTTAAATGCTTATTTTAAATATTCTCATAATTTTACTTACTACAGTCTTGAAATTCAAAAACATCTGTAGCATCAGATTTTTGATTTACAACCGCAATTAGAAATGCAATCGAATAAAAAATCAAAGCCATTTTTAGTGATTTTTCTCTTAAATTTAGATTCTTTCGTAAACACTTTTATAATAATACGCTATCAATTTTCAACTTGTTTGTTTCTTTCAAGACAGAATTATTATAATTTAAAATGCAAAATCACTTTCATTGTTCTTTTGGATTTATCTCGTCCCATAAACCTGATAATATCAAACGATAAATATCAAAATTGATATTGTTATAAAATTTTATCACTATCTCTAAACTTTTTAACTATTCGGTTTTTTCACTTTTCACATTTTCACTTTTCACACTGCTAAAAACTACTCTCAACATTTTATTTATATTTTATCTTTCATAGTGGTTGATAATAAATGGAGTTTAATACTGAACCGGTGATTTGAGCTATCGACACTGATTTAAATTAGTTGATTCAGATGAAAATCCGCTGTTCCATTTCAATTTTAATGCGTAATTTTGACATAGTGTTTAATATCAGTTATTTCGAATGAAATCCTTTGTCCCATTTTGGTTTAAATCTGGGATTACGACACATTGATTTGAACAGTTAGTTCAAATAAAACTTACTTCATTTATAATGAAGAAAGCGCGTTTACTAATTCTAAACCAGAGATGGGCTTTGTCATTCAGCATAATGAATAAGACTAATGAATAATTATTCAAAATCTTCTGAGTAATGAATAAAAATGCATTTGTTACTTAGAAATATTTTGTATAAAGAATTAATTACTCATTATTATTCCTTTAGTTTTCATTCCTTTTTCATTGGTCAATAATAAATTTAAAATGAATAATTTCTCTTTAAATGCTGTTCAGCAGAAATGCATTGCACCAAAAAAAAAAAAAAACGGACCAACTTGAATAACTTTTGATCTAATGATCGAATCTTCACGTTCTAGGACTCAATCTCAAGGGCTCGAGAGGATGACCTCATATAAGTTACGAAATTAGACACAAAAACGTACTTTCTCTGAATAAACATGCCTTTTTCTTGATGAATTCAGATCTTTGACCCTTGAAATATAGAGAATAGCCGTAATCTGGGAAATAGAGTCCCCAAAGTTTGATCAGGAAGCGATCCAAAATTTGAACCCCTAAATGTTAATTTTACTTTCTGCGTATTTCGCTATGTCTTGAGAAATTTTTGATCGAATTAAAAAAAATTTGCATACAACTATAAAATTTGTTTATCCAAAGATAATTCAATAAAAAAAAATTTTAGTTAATATTTATAATTTTTTATTATTTTATTTAATAATGGTCGAAAAAAATTTTTTGTTACATCATTTTAAAGTAAAAAATTTTCATGGCAAAATACAAAATTTGAGCGAAATCGGCTAAATAATTTTTCAGAAATCGAATTTGAAATATACGACTTATTTAATAATCAATTTTTCAAGAACTATTCAACCAACTTCGTTTAAATTTTGTCATTTGCCAAGTAAATGCTTTATGACTTGCTTTAAAATTATGTAACAAATTGTATACCTTACAATTAAAAACTTTATTGAGTCCTCGAACGTGAGAATCCGATTATTAGATCAAAAGTTATTCAAATTTGTTTATTTATTTATTAATTAATTATTATTATTATTATTATTTTTTTTTTATTTATTTATTTATTTTTTTTTTTGGAGTTCTGTACGCCGAATTCTGAAACAACAATTTTAATTGACTACAACTAAAAATAACATAGTAATAAGCTACTTGTAATCGTCATTACAATTACTCACAATTACAAGTAACGAAAAACCGTTTAGATTACATGTAATCATAACAAGAAGCTATTACAGGTACTTTCGACTGCAACTAAACAAATTCTCTGATTGCAAGTAATCGTGGCTACTTGCAATCATAACATTCGATTTCAAGCAACGATAATTGCCACAAATCATAATCTAAAATTGTAAGTAATGTTGAATACAAATAATTATTAATTGTAGCCATAATTTCAACAAATGCAATGTAATTATAATAGTAAGTAATTGATTACTTTTTATCACAATGCATAAATAGTGAATCTAAATGAATAAACATATCTATTCTCTGAATAATCATGTCTATTGCTTGGTTCTCCACCAAAAGTACTCTTAAACGTAAACATATATAAATGCATTGAATGTAAATACACACCTACATTGCACGCATGTATATATATATATATATATATATATATATATATATATATATATATATATATATATATATATATATATACATATATTTGAATATACACAAGCAGGTCATTCATACACATGTATTCTATACACGCTTGATGTAAATACGTACATGTATACCTACGTGAGCTGTGTATGTACAGTGCACGAAAAAAGAAAGAAAGAAAAACAAAACAAAAAAAAAGCACCCTGTAAAAGTTTTGATATAATGACAGGATCTTCTCGTACTAGGACTCAGTGTTTTAAAAAGGCGACTTTAAATATGCTCATTAATTATTGCAAACGATATTTCAAGCCACGAAATCAGACACAAATCGTAATTTCTCTGAATAAACATCTTTTTTCCACTGATTTGGATTCTTTACCCTTAAAATATTAAGGGGGAGGAAGGATTTTTGCACATAATTCTAAAATTCATTTATCCGAAGATGTTTCCATGCAAAAAATAATTTTTAATTATTACTTTTTGTTATTTTATTTAATAAGTTGAAAAATTTAGAGTTTTAAGGTATAAAAATTTTCACATCATAATTATTGTATATTTTATTATTTTTTTATGTAATTTTATATGGCAAAATTAAAAATTTTAACAAAATCGTTCTAATTGTTCCTGAACAGACGAATTCGAAGTACACAAACTATTTAATTTTATTTATTTATTTATTTTTTTAAACTGAAAGTTTATTTTCCAAATATATTTTCTCCTGTCCGACCTCGGTTATTATCTCTTAAACAATTGACGCATGTTCCGAACACAAGGGAGATTTTTTATTCCAAAAATATTTGGAATTACGCCAATCTCATGTGTCAATCTCATGTGAAAATTCTTTTCCGTAGTTCAAAAGATTTTTTCCTTCATTGGCCCTGAATCAGAATTTCTTTCAGCAACGTTTGAAAATATTTTTATTAATTTCACTGGCGTGAAAAACAACAGATATTAAAATTAAGCAGTTTTTTTTTTTTTTAAATTGAGTCAATAACTTGATTCTTTGTCTTAACCTTTAGAGTTTGAGTCAGTGGCCTTTATAATCAAAAGCATGTTTTTGGCGAATCGGGACCCACTCCCCCCTTGTCAGCAAGACAGCAAGTATAAGCAAATCGCAAACACCCTCCCATACTTATGCAAGAAAGTTGCATCAGCCCTCCTCTTTGTTTTTTGTTTTAACTTTGACTTTAACTATAGTAATCTTATTTCACGATTGCATTCAAGTATAAGATGCAATTTCTCTTAAAGCAAAATTTACGTTTAAGTTCGTTTAATAAAGTTTCTAGTAGATTATTTTAAGGAATTTTTTGTGTTTTTCTTTCTGTTTAAATTCTTGACCCCTGAAACTCTTTGAAGAAATTTTTTTCTAACTTTTTCCCTCGACAATTTTTTTATTTATTTATTTTTTTCATTGAAAATTTTCCGAGCTAACATTTTGTTTAAAATTTTATTGTTACTTTTATGGCGTTGAATAAATTTTTTGAAAATACTGGAAATTTTAGTGTCTTGCATAAATATTGCTCTTATCCCTCCCCCCTTGTCAGAAAAAATAAACAAATAACAAACCAATAAACTTTCTCCTCCTTATATATTTGCGAAATATTTAAACCCCTACTCCTTAAAACCTTATTAAAAGAATTTTAGATTATCACTATTATCTACATTACATTAAAATGGACTTAAAATAGTAAATCTTTCTAAAGCGATAAGAAATTAATAAACGTTCACTGAAGAAAAATAAACTTTTTTCCAACTTCTGTAAAGCTATGAATATTGATAGAAATATCACTTGTTTTCCGATTTGGATACTTGCAAGTGACGTCAGCGTAGGTAAATCATGGCATTAGTCGCTACAGATACAGTTTACAGGTATCAGATACAATTAACAGTATTACAGTTGATTTAAATCAGATTAATTGGATACCGTTTGCAGGTATCCAATTAAATCTGATTTAAATCACATGGTTAGATATAATCACTATAAACTACAGCATCCGTGCCGAAAGATGAAAAAAAAATCGTTCATTTAAAAATCAAAATTTTTGTTCTTCTTTTAAACCTTAGTTTATATAATCAAGCTAAATATAGGTTGTATAAAATCTTTGTACGGAAAATAATATTAAATGAATATTTTGTGAGCTATTTAAATTGTGAAATCTACATTTAAAATTTGTATGTACATTTTTCTCCCAGAACTTGTTTCCTTTGGGTGAAAGTTTTGTTACGGCTACTACCTAAAAACCTATTATACATCATAGTAAAGCTACAGTTTGTCTACGGTAAGAACTCCCTTTGTCACAAAGTCTGTTGCCGTCTGCTGCTATGGAAACAAAAATAGCGCATTTCAGGGAGGGTAGCTTCTCTTCACTCTAAGGCTAACACAACAGACCGAAGAAAAAGACTCTCTTTCTCTCATTGACCCTTAGCCTACGCACTGACCCCACACCCCTACTAGTTATACCTCGTTACCATAGTCACCGCCTTGGGTCCAGGTGAATGGATAGGGGAGTTTTTACTTTAGACAAACTATAGTGGAGTGCGATGAGCAGAAATGTGTGGATACAGGGGGGTGAATTTTAATCGACTAATATAATTATTTGATTACGCAAAATAAATAAATAAATATTAAAAAATATATATAAAATATATTATAAAGAATTCTAAATTACAGAAGTTAAATTTTTTGTTTGAGTTTGACGCAGATCAATTAGATTACAACTATTTTTATATCAAATTATTTGAAACAATTTAAAAATAAAATTGAGTAAAACAGAGTATAAAATTATCTACAAATAAAAAAAGATGAAATAGTTCTATGAAGAATATCTATAATTTTACAGAACGGCTTTTTTTAAAAAAAAAAAAGTGTGGCCCATACCCAAAGTATTGAAACATTAAGCCAATGAAAATTGAAACAAAAGTATTTTTACACTTAAACAAAGAAAAAACGGTGATACATACAGGGCGTTTCGTCTTACCAATGTTTTTGGAATCCTTATCAAAAGTGGAAGCAAAATATTCACAAATTATACTTAAGCTTAGAAAAAAAAAATATGTTAACGAAATTTGATGGATTCCTCTTGAGGAAGGTTTTTGTATGAAACACCAAAACCTATTTGATTGCGTAGAAAAAAAAAAAAAAAAAGAAAAAAAAAAAAAAAAAAAATAGCGTTGAGAAACGATTATCAGAATCACTTTCGAATTTCTCTTTGTACCAAACAGGTTTTGATGTTCCGTACACCCGCTTTCCTTAAATGTGATTAGTCAGATTTCGATATTACTTTTTTTTTTTTTTTTAACATTAATTTGCGACATACAATCCATAATATTTTTTTTGTCTTCATTTTATATAAGAAGGCAATAAATCTATGAAGAGTACGCAAAAATATAATAGGACTACCCAGAATAACTTTTGATCTAATGATAGGATCTTCACATTCTAGGACTCAATCTTAATGGTTCGAAAGAGCGACCTCAAATGCGCTAATTAATTAGTTCAGACGATATATTAAGTTACAGAACTAGGCATAAAAATGTACTTTCTCTATATAAACATATAGTTTTTTCCGATGGATTCGAATTTCTGATCCCCAAAATAAAATGGGTAGCCGCAATCTGGGGAATGTGGTCTCCATAGTTTGGACAGGGGAGCGATCCAAATTTTGGACCACTTAAAATGCTAACTTTACTTTTTGCGTATTTCTCCATTGCTCGTGAACTTTTTAAGCCAATTGAAAATTTTTTGCACACAATTATAAAATATGTTTATCCAAAGACAATTCTAAAGATTAATCAGAGTTAGCAAACAGTTAAGTATTTAATAGTAAAATACTAAATAGCACAACTTTTAATAAATATTTATTATTTTTTATTATTTCATTTAATAATAGTCATAGTTTTTTTGAATTGTAAGGTATCCAATTTTTTACCTAATTTTAAAGAACGTAATTTCACATGGCAAAATACAAAGTTTGAGCATAAATGGTAGAATAATTCTTCAGAAATTGAAATTTAAAATGTACGTTTAGCCGGATGACCGAGGTTAGAATACTTACGATGGATGAGTGATACGAATTCTGCTCCTGGCTCGCACTGATCACAGTGCTGACCTCAGTTGTAGACGGATCATGCGTTAGAATCTTACTGCCGCGGGGCTAACCATGGAAAGTATTCGTGGTTTTCCTCTCTATGTAACGCTAAAGCGGGTTTGTTTCCTGAAAAAGTCCTTCATGAAGGCTAGTTTGTCACAATGCTTGATCCAGGAGTTACCCTGTCTTTAAAATTACATGGTTGCTGAGTTGAGCATTGATTGCCGTCAACTCAGAATTGGGAATACTGTTCAATGCATGTTATAAAATAAAATTGTGAGATAATTTTGTCAGCCAAGAACAGCGGTGGTTCAGTGGATTGAGGGCTCAGCCCCCATTGAGGTGATTGAGGTTTGAATCCCAGCAATCACTGGCTGATTCAATTTCTGCGCCCAGTTCGCACCGACCTCAGTGGTGATGTAAAATGTCTTCAGTGGAAGACAGATCCTGAGTTAGAATCCTATTACCATGGGGCTAACCGTAGAAGGTTTTGTTGGTTTTCCTCTCCATGTAACGCAAAGGCTAGTTAGTTCCATCAAAAAGTCCTTCAAGAAGACTAGTTTGGCCCAACTTTGATCAAGGAGTTCCTTTATTTTCTGTAGTGCGTTCAAAAATTTCAAGATTAAGGAAATGAACAATGATAATCATAAACTCAAAAATGAGTTATTTATCGCCGGTAATAAAATGAAATAAAAGTGTACTAGTCAGCTTCGGCAACGAGATTGTGTATAAATATAATTTGTGTTGGGGACTGTCCAGAGATATCATTTTCTCAACACTTCCTGATGAACGATACAAAATATTAAATTTGAACTTTTTTAGTTTTTCCCTTTGAATGATAACGAACACAAAGTCAAAATTTGAGACTAGTATCTTTATGGCTAACTTTTATTTAATATTACTTTAAATTTGGGTAATTACACCCTAATCACCCTGATAATTACAAAATAGCGAAATGAAACTTATTTTTATTTTTTTCCTTATCTCTGATGACATAGTCTAAATTTAACATTTTAATCTTGACAAAAACGCTTTGTCAAGCATTACTAATTACTCCGATAATTACCAAATATAGAAATAAAATTTATTTTAGTTTTTTTAATAATCGCATAATACTCTGCTCCGAACTTGAAATTTTTATCCCGGTAAAAAAGATTGTTTTTAATAATCTCTCTTTGTTTTCCCCTTGAGTCAAACAAGTTTTCATATTTTCAAGGTACTACTGATATGTGTTTGTACGCCGAATAGTAGCCGAAAAAGGCACTAAATTCATTTACAAACACAGCTCACACATTTTCCCTTGCATTGTAAATAGAAAAAAAAATAAAAAATAATAAAATATCTCAACCCATTTTAAAACATTTTTTAGTTCATTTTTGTGGATCAGAAATTCGATTCTTGATAGTTTGGAATGTATTGAGTGCAGTGACGGGAATATTAAACGAAGCATATGCTTTCCTCTCCCCCCAATAAAATTTCAGAATTTTTTCAATATCATTGCTTTTTTTTTAAAACAAGATCCGAAAAGATCTACCTTTCAATTGATTAAAAAATTAAAAGGTTTTACTAGCTTACATGAAATTTAATTGCTTTCATTTAAGTGACAGATTAAAATTGATTGAAATTTTTATTTTCTTTCAAATTTTTTTCAATTCGAATGCAAAGACTTCAATAATTTCAATGAAACAAACTTAAACTACTATAGTATTCCGTAGCTTGTACTATTTTGTAATTACTCAGATTAGTTTATTAAAAAATTTAAAATTTTCAATTATAGCATTTAATATATATATATATATAAAGTTCCCAAATAAAAGTTAAGAACAAAATAATATATTATTATTCTTTTAACGTTTTGGGTAAAGCAATCGCATCAATAGTTACAATTTTAATATAAAGTAAGAGTCTATATAAAAAGAAATTTGTTTTATCAAAAAAAAAAAATTTAAAAATAAAGTGGGGAACATAGAAGAAATTGTCGATCTTATCGATTCTACAGCTGCTTGCTACACCCCTGCATTTTAATTGATGAGTTCACACCTCGTTTATACTTCTTCAATACTACACAACACTGGTCTTTTTCTATTCGAAAATTCCAACTGTTCTGCATTTCAGTATGACAAAAGTTTAAATAAAAAATTCATATTTTACAAATTATTTATCAAATATAACATTTCTATTTTTGGCAACATATCAACTTTCCTTCCTTTGTTGTCATTTTCCCCTGACACCAATCCGAATGTAAACAATGTGCGTACGGAAATCTGTTTTCCATCCTTTCCTTTATAATTTCAAAACGCCATGCGTTCTCACCCCTCCTATATTTTCTTAAAAAATCTTCGCATTACTCAATGTGCACTTGTTCTATTTCCAGGTGCTTTCCTGCTGCTGGTAAACCATAAATAGCATTGCAGCGACGTTTTTACCCTCCCCCCAAAGGCTCTGAATTCAGAGACTTGCTGCGGTTGCACTATTTCCAAATTTGGGAGGAAACATGATTCTTCAGAAGAGTTCATTACTTTTAGAAACCCATCGTAAAGAGTGCATATTCCCTTCTTAGTAGTACCCCCATCATGTTGCATATTGTGAAACAATGACTTAGGTATTTAATATTTTATTCATTTTTTAAAATATAGATTTAATTAATTTTTCTTCCATGAGATTTTGAATGTAAAATAACGAGCTATTAAATGTTCCTAAAAATTTATTTGTGGACAAAAAATATAATTATTTACGTTATGTTAATTAATTTTTGTACATTCCTATCTTAATGTCCCAATATAGTTGCACATTGTGATATATTAAGGACAATTCCAATGAATTAGGTACCTAATGCTTAAAATCTTCACCAATTATGAATTTATTTAATTATTGTTATATATAAATAATTAGCTATTAATTATTATTGAAATTTATATTTTGGCATAAAAAAATTTATTTTATATGAGTTAATTAGTTGTATATTTCTATCCTTACCCAGTTGCATCATGTAAATTAAATTTTCACATGCAATCACATCTTTGATACTTCATACTGTATTTTACCAAGCATGAATTTATTTAATTTTTTAATGGAGCTGTTATTTTTAAATAATTAACTATTAACATTTATATCTTGACATAAAAAACATTTACTTTATATGAGTAAATTATTAGTATGTTCTTATACCATCATGTTGCAGATTATAAATTTAAATATTCAAGACAAATAGAATAACTAGGAAATTGAATTTTTTTATTAATTTGATTGTAAACTTTTGACAATAAGTATTAAATATTATAAAAATTTATTTTCTGATCAGAAAACATATTTACTTTACAAAATTGAATTATAAGTATATTCTTATGCTTCATTGCTCATTGTTACTTATGAAGACAAATCCTATAACTTTATCATTTAATATTTTATTTGGCTTATCAAGCATGAATTAATTTTTTTATTTGATTGTGATTTTTAAATAAATTATTTTCTTAAAATTTATTTGTGGATAGCAAAAAATATATTTTCATTACCTGAATTAATTATGTGTATATTTCTACCATAATACCCCATCCTGTTGTGTTACATGCTGTAAAAAAAGGTAGTTTTAAATACATTTACAATATATTAGGTATTTTATTGTTTATTAGATTTATTTAATAATTTATTATTTTTATCAGACATAATTATTTTTTTTTTTTTTTTTTTGTGATTGTAAATTTTTGCTGCGAACAATATTCTCACAGTTTATTTGTTGATGTAGTAAGAGAATTAATTCACTTTACATGAATTATAAATATTTTTCAATATTAGCATCACAAGTCATGGATTGTAAAATTAACTGTTAAAAGTAAATACAGTAATTTAGGTCTTTAATATTTTACTATTTTTATCAGGCATAAATTTATTAAATTTTTTGTTTCTAATGATTTTTGAAATTTTTGTTGAAAAAAAAACATATTTATTATTTTAATATTTAATTCCACATGAATTAAACTTTAAAATAATAATTTTTTTTACTATATCAATATCTGATATGCACTCTTGAAATTTAATATTTTATTGCAAAAAAAGTCTTTTAAGGAATATTCTAGAATTATTCAACTATTTTATAGGTGATGCATGTAATTTATTTGCTTATATTTTTTATTAACTTTCCAAGTGAGCTAAATAAATTTGGTTTCTCAATGTAGATAGTTGAATCAAACATTTTTGAAATCTTTCTCCACATAATCAATCTATCTAATGTTTGGTCTTTCCTTTTTTCGGTTACCTGTAAATTTTCACATGCCAATTTTAAATACTTATTTAAATAATTTTTTGATGGTCCAAACTTAGTTTCTTCTTTTAACCTATGAGACCTAACCTTTAACCAACCGGAGTCTGACTCAAGCAAATTTTTTCCAACTCCAATTTCTGCAAAGTTTTTCACAAATCAAACACTACAATCCTGATTTCAATATATAAATAGTAGTTTTTCTAGAATGTTTTAAGCATTTTTTATTTATTTATTTATTATTATTATTATTATTTTTTTTTTGTGCTTCAAGTTTGTAGTAATTGCATATTTCTGGTACCCTTATGAGTATTCATAACTTGCTGGTTATAAGAACAGCCACTCATAATGCTTATTTAGTATCATCATACTTAAGATAGTTAGGTTACTAATTGTAATTTCGAAAGCGAAGAATTATTTTTCCTTTTCACTACAATAATCTTGAGTTCCCTGCAAATTTCAAGCTATCATAGGATTTTTATACTATATGATATAATATTGATTGATTTTTCTTACTTAGATACATACTACTGCTGAATTACCATATTTTAAAAATCAAGTATTTATTATATTTATATGAGTTAAAAATGCAAAGAAAGCACAGACCAAAAATTAAAAGGCCAGAAAACAAAATAAGGAAAATATATAATCTTGTCATAAGCTCGCACGATTATATTCGCAAAAAAAAGTGTTTTCTAATATTGTTTTAATATAGCCATCAAAACATATCAATGCAATGGTATTAGGAGCACCAAAAAATAAAAATGGAATTATATCTCTATTGTGTTATATTTATACGTATGACGCATATTGTCTATTTTTTATTTTTTAATTCCATGGAGTAAAAATAAAAACAAAATTTACGTTTTTCAAAAGATTATAGTTATACAGTTGAACCTCGATCCATCGTTCCTGCATCTTTCGTCTTCTCGTATGTGTTGTCTTATTTAAATAGTCCCATTACAAATGATATTCTTATAATGTTAAAAATACCCATTTAGATCTTTTTTGAAACCAGAAAATTCCTGCATCTATCACTCAGAAATTATACTGGTATTTTCCAAAAATATTAAAGTTAATTCGTTTTTGGAAGAAAAACAGTAACTCCTGATGCTAATGATGATAAAGATAATGAGGTTTTGTTGAAATTTCGGAAAAACGTTCGTGCATCCTGTTAAATGTCATGCACGTTGATGAAAATGTTGAAATGTATTTCATGGAAAGTTTTTTATTCCTAGGGAGAACTCTGATTCTTTTCTTCTTTCTTTTGCTTTAAGTGCATAATTCTTTTAATCAAAATTTTTCAGACTAATTTAAATTATTTTATTTTCAAATTCATTACTACTTTTCATGCATTTTCAAGCCAGTATTTGATATTTTAAGTTCCACATTCCATGCTTCCCCATCTCTATCGTTCATTATGAATGGTCCCTTGAGAAACGATCAATTAAGGTTCTACTGTATTATGTATTTTCTTATACTTTTTCAACAATGCCTAGTTATATTGTTTCACTCTATTTTCTTTTTAATAGAAATGGGTATTATGACTGATCGTTTTAAATTAGTGGATTTGTACAGGTGGCATTGACTTTTAGGCCGTTACAGATACATCTTAATTTGGATGTAATAAAATGATAATTGTATCAGAAATAAAATCATTTAATAAAAATTTATTTATTAATTATTGAAAATGACCATAGCTCAAGAATATAAAAATAATAAAGAAAAGAAATCCTTTAAAGGGATCAAGATAAAACATTCTATTACATCAAGAGTCTTTTCATTTCATATTCAACAGTCAGGACTGGGATGCCCAAAAGGGCCCAGTTGCCAAAAATTGGAAATTGAAAGTGAATAAATTGTTTTCAACGGACAGTTAGGAGCATGGAAGAGATCCAAGGCTGGTGATTTATAGAAAGATAACATCGTCAAAAATAAAGCCAACCCCCGTTAATCAATAATAGGTTTGTAAATACTCTAGCGATCGTGAAACGCCAACAAGACTCACAAAATTAGTATAACCATGTAACTGAAACATATTTGTGGTAAAAAATTAATAATAAAGAGTTAGAAATAGATTTTTGTTTTCGATTAGGCAAGCAGTGAAATTAATGAGTCTACATTATTATTGAAGCAAAAAGTTAGCCGTTACATCGATCGATATAAAAAGGATAAACTATTTTATGTTCGCTTTTTATAAATTCTAATAAAATTTTACTAATTTATTTAATTTAATTATAATTTTATTAAGAATGATTTTAAAAAAAATAAGTTTAAGAAATTAAAAAAAATTTAAAATCTTGGATATATGTAATGCCTATTGTGGCATTACAATGGGGATAAATTTTTTTAATGTTTTTTTTTCTCTTTCTGAATATATGAATTATTATAAGTAATTAAAAAAGCTAATGAATTGAATAATAGTTTTTAATTTATTTTCAATTTCAATGAGTGAAATAATTTTCTTATTTCCAGCTTTACAAATGCTTCCATGCAAGTTTTTTCACTGGAATGTTCACTGTTGGTTCCGCATCATTATCCGCTCATAATGCTACTAAAAGTTCTATTCAACGATATTTGAAATCCCGTGAACATCGTCAAATACATACAAGGTCACGCAAATATTTTCAAAGAAGTGCAAGTCATTTTAGTGGTGGATTTGCTGTTGAATCTAATCTACCTGTCAATATTGAGTGCATCAGTGATTTTAACCTAGAAAAATCAGTTCCAGGTGATATGTAAGTATTATAATTTTATTTCCTTAAAAAGGAATCATGCTGATAAAATATATATAGATTAAATATACTGAAAATGTACAGAACAGTTACAGTTTTCTAAGGAAATTCCAAAACAAAACTATAGATTGATAATTCAGGTAGAAAAGAGTAAATTGTTTAATGTATTCTTTCGTTTTTTAGAGTTACAGTTTTTCATTAAAATAAATAAATTTATGGAAAGCTGTGCTTATTCCATTTATTTAAAAATCAAATATTGAATAATATAGTGTGATGTTGATTATTTGCGAAATTACAAATATATATAATACCAGCGGTTGCAGGTAGCATGCTACATGTTTCGAAACTACTGTAGTCTGTATTTTTTTTCTTTTCGTAGTTTGTAGTGTAGCAAGCACACTTTTTTTGGAAAAGTAGCGAAGTTAGTTGTGCACTGTAAAAAAAACAGTAATTAGTTGCGACAAGGTTAGAAACGAAACAAAGTTAAAATACAGGGGTTTGTCTAGGTTTTTCTGAGAGGTACCTATTTTGTGAAAATTTAGACATAATATGTGAAAAATTAAAAATTATGTTTAAAAATCAACACATCAACACAAAAATATGGATTTATCATTTCTTAAGGGATACAAAAATAAGATTTTAAGAAAAAGTATTTTGTGAAACTACCGTTTTTCCTAAAATTGAATTTGTGAAACTACTGTTTTTCCTAAAGTTGAATTTGTGAAGGTACCGCTAAAAACGTAATAAATTCGGCCTGGACAGACCCCTGAAATGCAACTAATTTTTCTAATCTGAGGTATAAACCTTTGTGAGTCTGTCATGGGCACAATATGAATGTGGACGAGCATTAATACAAATTATTATTACTGATATTTAAACTGGAAAACAGTAATTAGTTGCTACAAGGTTAGAAAAGAAACGAGGTTAAAATGCAACTAATTTTTCGAGTCTGAGGTATAAACCTTTGTGAGTCTATCATGGGCACAATATGAATGTAGACGAGCATTAATACAAATTAGTATTACTGATATTTAAACTAGCCAGCTGGTATTTAAACTGAAAAACAGTAATTAGTTGCTGCAAGGTTAGAAAAGAAACAAGGTTAAAATGCAACTAATTTTTTGAATCTGAGGTATAAACCTTTGTGGGTCTGTCATGGGCACAATATGAAGGTGGACTAGCATTAATACAAATTAGTATTACTGATATTTAAACAAGCCGTTGAACATAATCTCTAATTTATCACTTTTGCTGCACCTTCAAATGCAAATGTGCACTCATGTTACATTGTTTGTTATTTCAATGGAATGGAACATATATTCTCTGTAATTTTCAAGATACTTTATTTCATAAAGATAGTAAAAAAGCATTTAATTCTTAAAAATATTGCAAATATTAATAATTTCTTATATTATATATTCTTCATTGGAAAAGGCAAAAAAAAAAAAAAAAAAAAAGGAAGTTTAAAAATAAAAAAAACAAAGACAAAAACAAATTTGTAAAAAAAAAATTTTAAAAACTAACTGACTCATGTAAATATGAATAAATATCTCTTAATAACTCTGCGTGTTTAAATAAGCCAATTTTTTTTATTAATGACCTAAATAAAGTTCTAAAAGTAGTGACTTCATTTTCAAATTATTTTGTAGTCACTACATTTCAAAAAAAGTAGTATTGGCTGCAGTTTACTATATTTGTAATAAAGTTGTGACGTTACTGTTTTATAGCTGGGTTGGGGTTTGGACATCCTAAACTGGATAAAACTGTCTTAAAGTATCCAAAACCTTGAACTTAGGTAAAAGGTAAAAATTCTATAGGTGTAACCATTGTACACATAATAATTACATGTATTAATAAATATTTGATATTTTTTATACAATTTACTTTAATTTATTAAAGGAAAATAATATTTAATATAGTATGGAAAAGGTTTATAATTTTTGAAGCTCCACTATTCATTGAACAACAAAAGTGAATACCTAATCCTTTAAATATAAATATATTTTAATACTGATAAATAATGTTTTTGCATAAGGATAAATAATGCAATATTAAAAAATAATAATAATTTTTTTTAAAAAAATACTAAATTTGTTTAAAAATTAACCTTTTCTTTTATTTTTCACAATATTTTTTAAAATTTTTTTTTATAATTTCTGTATCATAGGATGATAAAAAAAGACATCTATTTAAAAAAAAAATGTTTTTAAATATAAATATATTAGTTTAAATTGGAAATACAAAATAACTGAAAAATGTATTAATAGTTTTGAAGGGCATAACATCAGTTTCAGTTACTGACACTGGTGATGTATCACCACTATGCTAAAAGAATCAAACATGAATGAAATAAAAGTATTCTTGAATAGTACTATAGATAAATAAACCTGTTTATGACTAACCAAGCACTTAGTCCCTAATAGCTTAACCTGTATGGCAAGGTCAAACTTCAGTTATGTACTATTGAATGAGAGGACCAATTGAATTGGATTACTGATTAATCTTCCTTTGTTTAATGTTTAAATTGAAGAGTCAAACAATATTAATAAAACATACTTTTATAAACAAATATTCTCTAGTAGATTTAATTATCAATATGTTATTAGTTCTATGTTTATTTTACCTTTTAAATATTGTTCAGAGAAAATTGTGACATAATTTAAGTAAAAGGGTTTTGGACAGGACGGTTTTATAGTAGTGAAGTCTTTTTGTGAGATTTAAAGGCATTATGTCTCAAAATAAGATAAGGAAAAATATTCATATGAGGGAAGAAACTGATGACATGCTACCACCTACCATATAGGATTTCTACAGTATAGGTATATAGCCTGACATAACTAAAAATCAATTGATTTTGTGTGTTTCTTATGGCCCAACGATCAAGGCCGTACTGAGGGGGAACAGGGACAATTATCCTGGAGTCTTTTGAGAACCCAGTTGAAGTTCCCATTTTTATAAGATTGTTGAAAGAATTCT
The DNA here is from genome assembly GCA_949128135.1 of Parasteatoda lunata. Taxonomy (NCBI): domain Eukaryota; kingdom Metazoa; phylum Arthropoda; class Arachnida; order Araneae; family Theridiidae; genus Parasteatoda; species Parasteatoda lunata. The sequence goes on from OX421975.1 coordinate 96,471,039, forward strand.
TTACATTTAGTAGGTACATATTCGCAAAAATATAAATAAAGAAACATTCAATTTTTAGTTTAAATGCACACAAAATGTTTGAAAGTTAGTATTTCAGTATTTTTTATGAAAATTGATGTCTCTAGAATAATTGTTTTGAAAAAACTTACATAATGTGAAAATTTGCCAGCAAAGAATTTTTATACATGTCTTGTTAAATCTAGTGTCCACCCTTGCCAATGAATTAATAAGATAAATTACATAGGTACTGCCAGCAGTTTATTGATATCCTTATTATTTTTTTAGATATAATAAACATTTTAAAAACTGGTCTTTAGCCAAAAATTATAAAGAGACTTTTTGCAATATCTCATACGCATAAAATATTTCCATGTATCCAAGCCATATTCTAATTTGACTTTTCCTCTTCTAGAGATAACCAGAACGACTTCAGTTATTCTCAAAAATTGTTCCACATTTCTGACGGAAATCTCTACAGTATTTTTTCACCAATTCAGGGCAGAAGTTACGGAATGAAGCCTTCATTCCTCAGGAAGCAAAAGTACACTGTCCAAGAGTGTCATGGTCGTGGGCGTAAAAGTATGAGAAAAGGTTTAAAATTTCACAATTTTTTACCATCAGAAAGTGTCACCTCAGAAAAAGACAATGGACCGTCGAAATCAAAGTGGAAAGTTCACTCTGAATGTCGATTAAGAGAAGAACATGGGACCAAGCAGATTACCATTTCTAATTGGTCTCAGAGTGTTCAAGAACCTTCTGATGATCCAGAATGCCAAAATTCAGTTCTTAGCAATTACAATTCATACACGGTTAAACAAAATGATAGCTTTGATACTGATAGCAAAAGCAATGCTCCAGATGAACAAATAGCCACTGATAGCAACCCATATGATTTTGAACCAAATGTGGAAGACAATGTTATTTCCATCATGGAATCATTAGAAAATATTAGAGAAACTAATACTATTGAACTTAAAAAGGACTGTAGTAAGTTATCCCACTTGAGAAAAGGCTCACTAAAGTCAGTTTTGAACTCTTTATTAGATAAGCCAATGCTGACAGAAAATAATATCTGTGATCTTCCAGAAGCACATACTAAATTTTTGCAAAGTCAAAAGCACAGAAGAAAGCCTGTACAGACCAGGAGAGTAGTGCCTTATACAAAGTATCTATCAATACTGGAAGAAGATGATAGTTGTCCTCTAGACCTTTCATCAAAATGCTTTGAGGAAAAATGCCCGATCTCAGGGGAATTCTCTGAGAAAAATAATATAAGCTGTGATGCTTTTTCAGCTGAGCCAAAACCAAGTTTTTTAAAACCTACTTCAATCTCATCGTCCAATCCCAAACTTATTTCAGTTAAGAATAGTGATAGTGTTGTGAATCAGTCTGCTCTTGCTCATTTGCTTCAAAAGCAAGTTGTTCCACCTCTTATCCTTTTGTCCTCTCCATTAACTCATCCTCTTAATGTTGGATCTGCATTTTCACAAATGAATGGAACAGTATTAAAAGGAACTGAAACAGATGGTCAGAAACATCAGTTTAATTTGACACCAAATCGAATAAAACTTAAAACTAATTATCCTCCCATGAATTCAAACCCTGGGCCATCATTCTCTGGCAACATGCAATATGCCGTTCATAAATCCTTTGTCAAAAACTCTCAACCAAAATCCCGCCGCCGCAGCAGCCAAAGGTCAGTTATAAAAAAGAATTTAGAAGATACATTTAAGCAAAATGGGTTTTTAGTGAAAACGAAACAGGTTAGTGATGGGGAAGCTACATTTTGTAAATTTCGACAATTAAGGAAATACACTAGATATTATTTAAAAAGTTGGCAACAACATTTACCTGATGAAGTTCATAAAATGTGGAAGGGATTTCTTCCCCCCAAAACTGTTTTACCACCGGTTTCAGGATTAAACGAACAAACCAACGGTTTTCATTAAATGTTTTATTACTCATAAATAATTTATTTAATCTGATATTTTTTTTAATAACGCTTATGTACCTTAAAGCAGAAATTGTATTTATAGGGTGCAGCAAAGTAATATGGGTGAATAAAGTTATAAGAACTTAATTTTATTCATTTCATATATTGATGTGGTTTTTCATTTTTATTGAGGACATCAAAAACATCATGTTAAACACACATATGTGTTGATACAGATGTTTTTGATATTCAACCTGTCTGCTTTTCTATATTTTTATTATGAATAGAAGATAATCATAAAGTGCTTTATAAAAAAGAAAATTTTATACAAGAGATTTGAAAGGATAATAAAAAAAAAATGCATTGTTACAGATTTAGTAATAAATTAATTTTGAATTCTTTAATTTCTAATCACTTTTCAAGCTTGTATAGAATTTTTCCTTATATAGGACCATTTTACTATAAAATAACGTAAAAAGAAACTAATTTTTTATGCCGGAAAACATGAAGATTAAAAAAATAAAATATCATGTATTCAGATATATCATAAATGTTTCAAAAAAGTAACTATTTTAATCGCCAAAATCTCTTGTGTTCATAACACTCTAAATTTCCTTTATTATTTTTACATCTTATAACCTATATGTACATTTTAGTTTATAAACTGATACTTTTTATTTATTTTCACTTAAGGCTATTTTTCAAAGTCTCCGTCGTAATATGAAATGATGCTTTTTTGCGAATAATGTGCTATTTTTATAACTGCTTTGAGCCCCGTGGCGACATTGTCGAAGAAGTTACAGAGTTCTTTTGAAGAAAGAATTTCCTTTAGGAAGTAAAAAAAGTTTGGTTTTCTTTTCTGCAGAAAGTTTCCCTTTTTTTTTCTCTAAATTTATATTTAAAAGATGCCTTTTTTGCACATCGGAGGGGAAAGAAATGTTCATCATTTTTCTATTCTTATTTGAGAAAAATAAAGAATAATGGAGTAAAAAAGTTCTTTTCTGCAGAAATGTTCATAAGATTTTTTTTTCTTTGTAATTAATATTCAAAAGGTGCCTTTTTTGCGCATCAGAGGGGAAAGAAATGTTAACGATTTTTCTATTCTTATTTGGGAATGATGAAAAATAAAGAATAATGGAGTAAAAAAATTTTGGTTTGCTTTTCTACCGTAATTTTTTCCCTCCAGACCTAATTTTGACGAAAATTGCTGTGGTGTCGAGGGGATGAATAAACGATACTGAAGAAAATGCAAAGCGCCATTTTTTTTAAATCAGCTATATTTGGTCCAGCATTATTTAGTGTAAATCACAAAATATACAGTAAAAATAATCATTGCAAAAGAAAGTAAATATAAACTTAAATCATTAAAAACATACCTTTGCAGCAGTCCTTGATTTTTAAATTTCAGTGTGATTGCTGCACATGCAAATAGGTCAATGTTTCCTCCCAGCTGCTTGACCTACATGCAGCTGGGAGGAAACGTTGACCATGCCTTTCCTCCTAGCTAAAGAAGAGAGAAGGAAGCAAGGGATTGCTTCCCCTTCTCTTCCTACCACACTTAACAAACATCTGCACTTCTGTTAGCAATCTTCAATTCAGTGGCTGTGATTGATTATCTACCTTATCCTCCCACTCATTGTTCATTTACAGTCTAACACTAATTTTCTACTGTAAACATCAGGATAACTATTTTTTAGAAATAAATTTTATGAATTTATTCTTAAAATAAGAACTTTTTTAAATTGTGTTGCGGTGAAGGGGTGGTTTTTTGGTACTGATTAACTATCTGTATTTATGTGGAACTACAGGGAGGGGCGGGGGCGCTTTCTCGATTTTCAAAAGATTCCTTTTACGTGCATCAGAGGGAAAAGAAATGTCTTAGTAACATGTATATTTGTCATTATTATAAGTATCTTGCCGTAAGATATTAGTGCTAAAGAGGTTTGTCACAAAAGGTCCCAAAAAATTCTGTCACGGGGGCTATGAGTTTGTAACTGTTGGTCAAGTTTAGTTTATCTAAAGCCAGTGCTATCTCGCTTATTTTGAAAATGGTGAAAAGACACAGTTTTGTGAAAATGAAAAGCGTTTGTGGTCTATTTTTTTTATATTTAAAAACGTACTCTAATGCTGCACTACCTGGGCTCATAACATGATTGAGATCATTTTTATCTAGGTGGAAAAATGGCGCCAACTCAATTTGGTCTGTGTTATTTTGCTGTACCTTATATGAGAATTAAAAAACATGTAATTTAATAAACATATTTTCTTTAACTATTTATTGAAACAAAAACAAACAAAAAAAAAACAATTTTAAGTTGTTTACTTAATCTTTGTATTGAAAGAAACAGTATTATATTTTTGCAAAAGTAAAGTGTTTAAGCTTTTAAAATGTTAATGTTTGTACTTAAAATATGTATATTTAGTAGAACACTATATTAATAAGACATAATTTTTCAAAATTTCTTACTATTCAGCAAATTTTAAAATGTGTTATATTGTTTGTTTATCAATTTATAAAATGTTATAATAATTTTTAAAATTGCATGTAAACTAATCTCATTTTTTTTAAATTTATTTTATCATTAAATATTTGATTTACATTATTTCCTCTGAATCATTGGTTTTACTATCTCATTTATCCCCTTTTAGTTGTTCAAATCTAGAAATCTGTAATCTATATAATTTAGAAGAGAAATAGACTAAAAAAAGATTTTGATAGTATACTTAAAATTTCTAGAGACATTTTCAAACAAATTGTCCAATAAATTGGATAATTTATGCAAAAATTCTATAAAAATTTTTTTAACAATGTTATTAAATTATTCTCAAATTAAGCCCTATAATTTTGAAATCTTTTATGATTCTAAAATTAAGTCATTACAATAAATTTATGTTAGTTTTTCTGTACTCTCAGTGATCAACTGTAGAATATGATTGATAATCATATCTGCTTTAAACTAAATTTGACACAAACTTTACATTAATCTATTGAAAGATATCTGTTTTAAACTGCATTTATTATTTAGTCAATGTTAAATAAAAATGGTGTTGTTTTTTTAAACTTTATTTAATGGTTTAATTGTATTTTGATCAACAAAAAATCTATTTTAAATATAAAAAAAAGTTTTTTTTTTTTCCTCAATGATTTATATGCTCTTGCTTAGCTAAATTCCTCTCTAAAATATCGTCAATGATTTATTTTTTACTATGAAATTTTAAAATGTTTTTTGTTGTACTATTCTAACTAATATATTATGATTAATTCTATAAATATATAATTTATGTAAATATAGTATATAATTTTTAAATTTTGAATAGTATCAATCACCATTGTTTAACTTTCTAAAATAATCACTTAATTTTAAATATATATTTAACTTCTAAAAATATGCCCATGTTAAAATATGCATACTATGGTTCTAATTTTTTGAATAACATAGATTGACATTTTTTTTATATGGCCCTTTCTTATTTGTATGATTAGTATTACTATTATCACTGATTAGTTTTTTTTTTTTAAATTTATATTTGTTTAAACTCAAATGAAAGTGCATCATTTACCTTTTATTTTCAATGAATCCTAAGCTTCTCTTCAAAGAGTAAGGTTATTTTTCTTTAGATTAGCCTTTAATCAAATTTTGTATCAGAAAGAAACATATTAGTTTTTTGTTTTTTTTTAATGTGACTAAAATGTGTAAAAAGTAATACATGTTTAAGTTTTCATAATTAGTTAACATTCTAATTTTTTCCTTTTTATTGACAAACTAGGCGTAAAAATATTAAAATTTAATGTATTTGTAATTTAATGCTTTTTTTCAAGACACCTTTCGTTTTTTGAAACAATGTAAACCACGAAAATTGTTGTTTTATAATAACTTTTTTTATGAGTTTAATTGTTAAACATTTTGAGAGAAAGTGAATTTCTCAAAGATAATTGCAATTTTTATAGCTTTAATCAAAAATTTTGGTCCTAATTTTTTTGACGCTCATTTTATTAAAATCTTATGTTTCTGGCATGCTTCATACTAGTTGAGCTATTCCATGGGATAAAGTAAGATAATCAGTTTATCTAAATTTTTTATTTAATTTGAAATAAATCAGGATTAAATGTCAAATTGAACTGTACTTTAAAAAATATTAAAAATTTAGTGTGCATTTATTCTTGTCTAGTCCTTAATTGTTTGTGACTTTAGAGTACACTTCTTAGTGTTGTTATACAATGTGCAGCTATAAATTGTATTCTATACCTCACATTTTATTTTTAATTCTTTGTTTTACTGTTGTTTTTTTTTCCCCTTTCATTAATGAATCTCAAAATTATTTTGTTTGTTAATAATTATACAATCGTTTCTGTGTGCGTTTCTTTAAATATTTTTAAAAATGTGCCAAATATTTATTCTGTACAACTAATGTATTTATTAAAGGCAATTTAAAATGTGGATAGTGTATTTTTGTATATTTACTAGTGATCAAAAATTTTAACTTCACGCTCAAATTAATGAAATTTTATTTTAGCAGAAGGTCTTATGAAACAACAGTTTGAGAGCACTAATTTCTCCTTATTTTCGACTGTAAGTGTAGAGTATTTATTCATTTGGAAAAAATTATATGTAAATAGGTTCCTGATGTTCCTTTGATGTAAATGCCTTCCTAATATTCTAAAGCTGATTAATTTAAGAAAAAAAAATAATGATATTACCTACTATTTTTATACCTGATTTGCAAACTTCGTGTCGTCCTCAGGTACCTCGTGTTTAATACAGTGTTATAAAAAGTCCTTAAATTATTAAACAACGTAGGCCTCTAATAGACTGGAGTGTTTAAAAATTTTGACATTTAACCGTTTCCTTTTTTTAGTTTATATAGTACCTACACATTAGAAGGTGATTAAAATTGCTACTTATCATGGCTAGAGATAAATAAAATTGATTTTATTCTATTTTACAGAAATGCTAACATTGTTAGCATTTTAAAAATAACCACACTGCCTTAAACTTTTATCCTGCACTTTTCCAATTTTTATAAAAGCTAATCAAATAAAACATACACCCATGGGTTGATATAGCAGGGTTCCCACTCAATTTTTTAATGACCAAAGTCAAATTTTTCAAGGACTTATTCGGTATTACAGTTATAAGCTTAAGTACATGTCAGCCAAATGTTACAATTACGTAGAAGCAGAAATTGTATATTTTTAAAGCACAAGGCTTATTTGACCAAAAAGAAAAAAAAATATTTATTACATTTATCAGCTAATAATACAAATGGTTGATAGTTACATTACTGTTTCAAATCACTTTTAAAAAAATTCAATTTACATACGAACTATACTAGCCAACATTTAAAAACAAGCATCAGTGAAACTCTTCATGAAAAATTTAATGAAGTGAATTAGAACTAATGAAACTGAATTAATGAATAATGCATATTACATTAAACAAGCATAGTAAACAATTGATAAAGTTTGTGTGATTGTACGGTTATTAGAATATAAATACTTTTTTTAATATGTTAAATCAAATTTTAGGCTACAGGAAATGTATATAATTAGATAAAATATCAAAATACAGTGGTACCTCGAGATATGAGTGCCTTGACATACGAGCGGTCGAGGAAGCGAAATTTTGTTTTGAGATACGAGGAACGGCCATGCAAGCCCTTCTTGTCCTCGACAATGCTCCTACTCACCCACCAAACATCGAACATGACATCCTCGAAGAGTTAAAGTTTATAAAGGTTCTCTATCTAACACCACTCCTATCCTGCACCCCATGGATCAGCAGGTGATTTCTAATTTTTAAAAGCTGTACACTAAGCACCTGTTCCTGCGCTGCTTTGAGGTGACAGAGAACACAAATCTCACCCTTCGAGAATACTGGAAGGACCACTTTAACATTGTGATATGCCTCAGAATGATTAGATCAGGCCTGGCTGAGTGAGTCTGTAACCGAAAATTTTGCTGTTGCCCGAGTCTGTAGCTTCGAAGGATTCGAACCCTAAGTGCCAATAAAGGAGGAGATTGTGTCTCTGGGAAAATCCATGGACCTGGTTATGGGTGAGAGAGACATGAGCGAGCTCACCGAGGAGCACTTTCAGGAACTTACGACCGAAGAATTACAAGAGTTACAGTCGCAGTAGCATTCGGGGGTTCTGCAAGAAATTGGTTTCGAGGAAGGGCCAGAGGTGGAGGTTATCTCTACAAGTGAGATAAAAGAGTTTTTGGGAACGTGGGAGAGAATTTCACAGTTCTTGGTAAAGAAACACCCCGAAAACTTGCAACTGGTTGTACATGGGATCTATTTAATGACACTTGCCTAACTCATTCTGCAGCATTCTGAAAAGGAGGAGGAAACAAACCTCCTAGGACAGTTTTTTTTTAATCCGGCTAAAAAAGCAAAGACCAGTGAAGAGAAATGCAGTGACTAAAATTGAGCATACAGTAGCATTTAAGTTGTGTACAAATATGTATGTACACTTTATAAAACCAGTTTTTTTTTGCTTTACATTCTCTTTTATAACGTTTTTATACAATATTTGTCATTCATAAATACATTTTTCTTATTCAAAAACACCGTAACAAAAACAATTGGGGATAGCATTTTTGGGGCTGGAACGGATTAATGGCATTTCAATGGGGAAAATTGTTTTGAGATATGAGCAAGGTTACGGAACGAATTAAACTCGTATCTCGAGGTATCACTGTATATCCATTTAACATATCTGTTTCAATTTTAATAAATTATCTATTTTGTTACTTCAGAAAATCAGAAATGTATTTTGAGCATAATAAAACTACTGTAGAACATAATAAAACTATTGTGTATATTTCAAAGATAACTAACTATAACTTACCAAGCTTTATTTTCTTTAAAATATATCCATAAAAAATGAAGCGTGATTTTTAAAATTTTGTGAATACGCGTAATTTTCACTAAGCATAATTTTTTAATTGCATTTATACGGATCTATATATACAACATGTAAATCAAAATTATAAGAAAGGTGAAGTCTCGAAGATTGCATAAATGACGTATCACAATGTGTGATTTGTAAATTGAAATGGAATTGCGGTACATGTTTCTTAAATCAGAACAATATGAATAGCAAATTATACAAAACGCAAGAACGTAAATCACTTTAATGTGACTTCTGTTGCATGATTAGTTAATAGTTTTCATGTGAATAGTGATCATTATGATGCAATTTGTGATTCGAAAGGTGTTTAATATAGAACAGCTATGTGTGATTCTTAAATCATTTTGATGAGAATTGTGAGTGGTAATTCTTGAATCTCTCTTTTGTGAATCGCAATGCGTGATTTGTAAACTACTAGAATGAGAATTGTGAGGCATGATTCTGAAATTACTTAAATTGAAACTTACTTAAATTACTTAATAACTTTAATTGAAATCATGATGTGTGACTGATAAATCCCTTTGATGTGAATCATGATGTTGGATTTATATAATACCTTAATACGAATCCTGAGGAGTAATTTGCAAATCACTTTCATTTAAATCACAATTTGTAGAGCATTTTATATGAATTCCAATCTGTATATCAAGAATCAATTTAATGTGAATCACGAAGTTTATTCATAATTAATGAAACCAATAGAACTAAATTTTATTTAGTAAAAACTAAATTTAAAAATTTGATTATAAATTATAAAAAACTAATTATATTTCGTATATAAATTAAAAGAACAAATAGGATAATAATATTAACCTCCTGTCGTAATAATGAAGTTAATACATACTATATATACTATACTACATCATTCGAAAACTATGACTACAAAACCTAAAATTTACTAGGAATTTCAGCTTTCAAAACATCAAACAACCTCTTGTTGAAATTTCTTCTTTTTTGGAGTCTTAAGTTAGGTTCTGGAATCAAATGAAAAAGTACAAGTTTTTAAGACCATTATTTTCCTATGTTCTTTTTATTAATCATGATCATAGAAAAGTTTTAAAATTTTATTATTCAGTCTGTTTTTCTCTATTTAATGGAAACTTCGATAAAATACAAAATTTCTATGATTTATGAATCAAATATTTTGGAGTAGTTATATTGAATGTATATTTTAAGACAATTTTTTAGGTTCCTGTCCTAAAAATTAGTTATAAGGATTCTACTAAAAAATTTACAAAGGGAGTATTCAACTTTTAATAGTGATAGAATTAGGATTTTAATTTCAGTAGAAGTATAATTTTTTAGGTCCTACATAGCCGCTAAGTTAGGTTAGCATTAAATACAGAAAGATGCAAAATTAATGATGAACGATGAAAATTATGTCTTTTTGTGTTTCAATTATAATACAAAAGTTACATTTTAAAAGTTTTATTTTTACAACTATTCTTTTGAGGTCTTTAGTAATTGTAGGACAAGAAATTATGGGTTTTTTTTCTGTCATTGTTCACTGAAACAACTGAATTTGAAAGCAAGATATGTAAGTGCAATCTTAAAGAAAACAATGCAACAGAAGTCATTTCAAGTAAGATAATTTTAAATAGAAATGAAAAGTGTAATTTTGAATAGAAAGTAAATTCTTCAAAAAACTATTTAAAAATATATAAATAACAGCAATTACCAAACATGCTGAGTACATTTTTTAGTTCCTGATTTCACTACATGAAAAATAATTTGGTGTTTTTTCACTAGTGATAATAACTAGGTGCCATTTTATTGAGACCTATTACTACTTGCATCTCGATTTGTGAGTCTTGAAAATAAATTATGTTAGTTGGTTTTCTAGTGAAAGTTTGCAGCATCATGCTTGGCAACTAAGTTTCATCACTATACTTTTGATAACATACTTATTACTAATCAAATGTTTGGAATTCACAAAACATTAAAAATACTTGGGACTAAAACTTGTCGATCCAATGAAAAATAATGTCAGTTTAAATGTAAGATTTGAATGCAAAAAATGTTTTTACAAGTGATAATCAAAGTGCACAGCAATGTAATTCAAGTTCTTATTAAGAAGTTCTAGTTAATGGACAACATAAATTGTAAAAGGAGCTATGGTCAAGTGAATTTAAATTTTGCCATTTTATCCATCCATTTTCTTGCAGAAGTTTTTTACAAACAGCCTTACCATGAAAATGAGGGTCCTGTAAAAAAAAAAAATAATAATAAATAACAATTTTTTTAAAAATAAAAGAAAGAGATTAAAATTTCTGTAAAATCAAGACAGACTTACAATAATATATTTATGCATAATAAGGAACGTTCTAAAAATGAATTTTTTATGTATGTTTATGAATTTTATGAATGTTTTATTGTAAGTTTATACTCAAAGACGTGCAATGACATAACAAAATACAAACTTCTAGCAATAGTTTTTACTGATATTAAATATATTTGTTAGTCCATGAAACAAATTCAAGAAATCACGCCAATTCAAGATGTTTTTTTGAAACCTTCTCAACTTATTCAGAAATGGCATCCTGATAACGCCGACTCTAATTCAGGAAAAAGGTGCTGGTCTGATGAGACTAGATTGTAGCTGTAAGCTGTGTGAGGTTTTGAATTAATGATCCACAGATCATAGTCGCTCAAGTCTAATTGCTGTCAGTAGTTTATTGAAAGTGGAGGATTTTTTAAAACCAAAATCATATTCTGTTTTATATTTTTTAAAAAGTTAATAAATAAAGGCAGTAGTTTGTTGCAGTTATGATCGTCCTTGAAATATACAAATCAACCAGTAATTAACGCCCTACTATCCTGATTTTTCCCTTTCAAGCCTTTATCTTTTTCCTCAATTGAAATCTCCCTTTCCAATAAAATAAAATAAAAAGATAGAGTGAATAAGGTCATTGTTTGACAATAACTTTTACCAAAATGGTAACTTTTAAATTGGTTTAAGAGAATTAATATTGATACTAATTATGCAGAAGAATGGATAAAAGTTACTATTCTATGCGGGTCATCCTTATTTTTAGAAATAAAACTTCTTATAATCAGGGCTGATTGTGCTCCGGAAAAAAATCCGGATTTCCAGAATTTTCGGTAGCAGTAATCTGGAAGTTTCCGGAGATCGAAGGTCCAGACGTATCAAAAAATCATTGATCCCAGAAGTTTTCGGAAATCAAATTTTCAAATGTGGAACTTAAAAACACAGTTTATTTTATTTGTTTGTAAGAGAGAGCTAGAGAGATACTTTATAAGCTTATATTCATGATTAATATTCATTTTTTATCAGTAAATAGTTTTTGTAATCATAAACTGAAGAAAGAAAGACATATTTGTACGTTTTAATTACTTCTCCAGGTCATCATAGGTATATGTAAATGGTATTGGTAGGTGTAAAATTTTAATTTTATTTTAAGTAAACTAAGAAATATTGAGAAAAGGGGAAAAAAAACCTTGTTTAAATTTTTTTTTCAATTTAAACTGTTTTTTTTTTTTTTTAACTTAAGAAATTTTCCGGAATTTTGACTTGGGCTCACAATCACCCCTGTATAATTAAATAAAAATATCACCAAGCATCTTTTTATTGTAGGTAAGTTTTATGTGAACTTCTAAAATGTTTTTATTGATCCATAATCCCACCAGTGTGTACCGTTTTACTGTTGGTACCTGGAATCCATTCTTCTTCACTATGTGGCAACAGCAGAATATTAAATTTTTTTCATACATCCATTCATTCACCCACAGATCATAGTTTTGATCTGAATCAGAGAACGATCAATCTCTAATCCAGTACCCCCAGAGTTATAATTTGTTACGGGAACATGGAGGATTTTGTGACCCGGCAGATTTAACGTGCACTAGTCAACATTTACTACACGGGAAGTCTTCGGCTGGCTAGATTCGTACTTCCGTTCTCACGAACATGAGTACAGCGGTTCAAGGGTCGTTTCACTGAAAATACCACCAGTGGTGTTTACTCCCATCCAGGGTTGGCTTTTTGCCGGCAGAAACTGGTTATAACCGGTAAAAACCGGCAGAAACTTAAAAAAACGTCTATATTAGTTCTAGTAATTGCTTAATGACATTTTGTTTAAGTAAACTGAAAAATGTAACTCCATCTATAAAGAAGTCAAACACCTGCTGCTACAGATAAAACTCATCGCTATTGCCCTTGATTTAGTTCGAAAGGAGAACTGTTCAATTGCAGATGCTTGTGATATTTGGATTCATCTAACAAAGGAAGAGAATCTTATGGCTGTTTATGAAACAGAAGTGACATACAGATTTTAACAGGCAGTTACTGATTATCATTTGCTAGCTTAAATGCTGCATCTAAAACCGGTTTCTACCAGTGGTTTTAACCACCTCGGCAGAAACTTGCCAACCTTGCTCCCATCCCAACACTTTGAAAAGAACACTTGGGGCACTTAGCCTCACATCGAAAAGAACTAAAGGTGTTATCTTAAGATTGATCTTTGGCAAGATAATATGAAATCAAAAAGCTCGCCAATATTATGATTGAAAAATCATACCTCCCCTCTTTCATAAGGATTAGCTGGGCATGCTCCGTAAATCGAAAATGAAACAAGAACTAGATCGCTTTCATAGTGACTGATATTGATGTCTATATGATCAATTTGATATTTTATGAAGTGTGCTGATTCGGGATTTGACAGAAGCATTGTTAACCCTAGTCACGCCTCCTCAATGCCATTAAAAACTGCATTTTACGTTCGAAATTACCAAATTTATTATGCCGGCAGTGTTGATTACTTTTAATTATGATTTATCAACGGGAGAAGTGAGTTGGATTCACAAATGGATCCCAACAGTTCTGCAAAGTAAACATTTTAGGTAGGGAAGTTGGTTACCGACACAAAATGAAACTGGAGGATAATTTCAATTTTTCAGAAATAAACTGCGAAGTAGTTATAAAGTGAATGATTTTTAATTAAGAATAAAAATAAACTGTTTTGTGCCAAGAAACAAAAATAATTGCAAAGCAATCGGATGGAGGGGACTCTTGATCAGTGTAATATCTTGTTTTGAGGATATAACCTTTTTTGAATTTGTTTTAGCAATGAAATCTTGTTTTTAACAAATAATAAACGAAGGGCAAGTGTAAGAAGAAAAAAAAAAGGTAAAAGTGTGCATAGAATACAAACTTATTAAAAAATGTTTTCAGATTTAGTTTCTATTTTTTTTCTCCAAATTTCTTAATTTACACTTTTTTTCTACATGAAAAAAATTTCTGCACTTAATTTTACAGTTCAATTTCAATGAAATCATTAAAAATGGAATGCAGAGTAGTTTATAGATGACGTTAACCTTAAACAATCTGAAAATGTTTTTAAAAAACCCGAACGGGGTTTGTAAAAATTGCCTGGTACTTCTTTGGCAAGCCCTGTTAATTAATACAATTATATCAATGCTTACATAATTAAAATTATTTTTTATAATAAAAATTTTTTTTATTATTTTTTTTTAATTTATTGATTATTTTTTTAAGAAAGGTAAATAATTGGTATTGTCACTGGTGGTATCGATCATGAACAATCATACTATTTTTAAAGTCCTTAATTTTTTGAAGAAAAAAAAAGTCCTTAAAAGTACTTAATTTTTGCTTTGTTAAAAGAGTGGGAACCCTGTAAATCACCATAACGCCCATAAGAAGAGGGATTCGATGAAGCGATCCTGATACTGAGTACAGCACCTTGCCAACCAGGCTGACCCGGCCAAGCTATGAAGTGGCTGAATCAATCACCTTGCTTGAATCAATAGAACACCTTTGGAATTTCATCAGTAGAAAACTTGGAGAAAGGAAGAACACATAACGATAGAAAAACGTAGTTAACAATTTTTTGAAATGTTGAAGATCAGGATAAATTACAGGTATCACAATAACCTGGAATTTATCCAGATCATAATCAACCTATATCGTGTTAAACTAAATACTTTTAAATGATAAAATCAACATTGAAAGTAAATAAATTAAATTGTGTTTAAATAATTTAAAAGCAGTATATTTTTTTAAAAATTACTTTCAGGAGCTCAAACTTTCAGTTACTCTACTGACATAACTGTTTAATCAATTTTTATAGATTGTTGCTATCCTTACAGATTTGAGCAAGAGAATTAATTGGTGAAAAAAGTTTGTTCAGAGAAAGTATAATTCTTAGTTTGCTTAATTCTTTAAACAAACTAATTAGACTATTTAGGTTTTCCTTATAAGATGTATTTAGGTTTTCCTTATAAGATAAGATTTGAACTGCTTAGTGTTACTTTTAATCTTTCTCCTTTGTATCAAATTAATTATACAAATTAAAAGCACAAAAATATAAAACTCATTTGTTCAAAGATAATTGCCCAAAAAATGAAATTTTTAATAATTTATTATTAATGACTACAAACCTTCTTATTATTTGGTATTTTTTATCATGGTTTGCTATAAAAGGTAAAAAGTCAAATTTTGAAATAAATTTGTTGATTAGCTTTCGTAAAATAATTTTTAAAAAATTTAACTTTTTTCAGAAAAAGATTTACATTTGCTTTATTAACATGAAAATTGAAATTAATCTTAGAGAAGAAGTTTTATAAAATTATAAAAATAATCTCT
Organism: Parasteatoda lunata; assembly: GCA_949128135.1. Classification (NCBI taxonomy): domain Eukaryota; kingdom Metazoa; phylum Arthropoda; class Arachnida; order Araneae; family Theridiidae; genus Parasteatoda; species Parasteatoda lunata. Next base: position 96,486,509 of record OX421975.1, read on the forward strand.
TAAGATTTAATAATGCCTTTTTATCAGGGACGTAGGTAAGGGGGGTGTTCAAACACCCCCCATTGTACAAAGCAATTTTTTTTTTAATACTATAGATAATTTTTCCTTAATTTTAAAAAATTTTTAAATATTTTATTTACTGAAAAAAATGGAGAATTCTCATGACATTTTATTTTGAGGCTTTTATTAGTTTGTAACAGAAATAAAATAATCACTGCTGCCTCTTTGCTACCCATTCATCAAGAGAGCAATAAACACTTCTCTTCAGTGATTAAATTAGATAGCATCCCTTTCCTCATTGATTTACCTCCCACAAAGCTTCTCCCTTCAGAAAAGTAGCCAGCACAGCTCATATTACTGTAGAGCAAAATGTTCTTAGTTTCTTCCAATGGGTTCTATCTTATCTCATCTACTTTTTAAAATATCGGCTATACACAGATCCTATTTACGGTCATAAAATGCATGCCTCAAACAAAGAATTCTCTTGGATTTCTAGGACTGCATATATATGTTAACCTTTTCAGGACATAAAACTTCCTTGGCAATTTTTTTGGTCATTCTGTCTGGGAACTTTGTCTTAGACACTCATCCTTAAATTATCATAAAAATTACTGAAATTGTTAATTAAAAAAAACAATCCAGTATCAGCTCATATAGTTTTTAGCTCAAATAGTTTTTTTCCTTTTTTTTTTTGTCTACTTAATTCCATTTATATTTATAGCAGAGTCGAGAAAACACCTCCTAGAAGAGGTGTTGGTCGAGACCCCTTTTCCTTTAACTATTATATGCATAGACCTTGTGAAGAAATCTTTAAAAACATGCCAACTGAAATTTAGTAAATAATGAATATTTTATCCTAACGCAACAGATTAACAGGAAACCTTTACATCCACTTATTAAATAATATCAGTTTAAATTACAAAATATCAGAATAGTATCGAAGAGTTTCTAATCTGTAATGAAAAAAATTATTAACCAATAATAAATTTTTTGTAATAATAAATTTTTCATAATAATAAATTCAACGGAATTCATAAATTTTCCGTATAATTAAGATTGTGACAACATGTTCTGAACTAAATAAAAAATAAAAATTATGCATTTAATGTTTATTTTTCGTGATTATACATGCAGTAATATATATGGGTGATTCTTTTTAAATACGACAATTCGGACCAAAAAATTTCTTCAAATTTAAAGTCTTCAAAATAATCTAAAAAAAATTTTTTATACTTCTTTAGTTACACTTTTTAATATCTTACAGACAGCAGTGTAGTTTATTGACATTTGCTTGAGAAAAAAAATAAAATAGAAATTCACCAAATCTTGAATGCCAGGAAAATGAGATATTAGCTTAGAAGTTTAAAAAACAGTCATTTTAAGTTAATAGTAAGTAACTCAACTTAAGCATTTATGTTAGATGGACCATAAATTGCTTAAATTAATTCTTTTTAACCACAGTAGAAAGAATCAAAAAAAAATTTGTCGCTGATATACACAGAATAAAATTGCTCAAAATAATCAATCATTAAATAAATAAATAACTCTGATTTCATCCAAGCATATTACAATCATACATAAACTTGGTATTAGGTTAATATTTACTTTCCCTTCTTCCAGTATTAGCAGTTAAAAAAAATTTCTGGTAACACTTCAATGTCCTGGCATTCATAAGCTAGGAAAATGACAGCCAGGATAATGACAAATTTGCCATTTTATAGCATATAACTTTACTTTCATTAAATATTTTGGCCAAAGACGTTTATATTCTGCAGAAAACAACAGGATTTCTTAAAATATGTCAGATAAATAAATGTAGTTTATGTTATTAATGATTTCAAGAAGCCAGGAAAATGACAACACAAAAACCTACTCACTTTGAAAAAATTTTTGAAAAAGACTTTGAACCAGAAAATTGATCCTTTATTCATGCAACTAATCAATCTATTAACATAACATATTGATTGCTGGCTCTATCTATTTTGGTTATAGATCACTAAATAAAAGTAGCCAGGAAAATGACAGATTTTCTTGGGACAAACAAATTATTGACAGAAAAAATTATTTTAAACGAAGTTTTTGTAAATAATACCCTCTGCATATATCCTAGAAATGCTTACTCCGGTTGAGATAAAAAAAATTAGATAAGGAAAAATTTTTGTGAAGTCTTGAAGCTAGCTATTATTGGAAACATTGTTTGTGACATGCCAGAAACATGAAATTTTGAAGTTCAATAAAATTTTGTAACTATACAAAACAGTCAATGCTAGTGCAAAGTCATTTTAAAATGCTAACAGCAATGCTATTTATTAATTTTTCTTTAAAAATGTTCTTTTAGTATTATAGTATTAGATATTGGAGCAAGGGACAGTGAGTTGTCATATTTCGTGAGAATCACCCATATATATATTTATTTCAACCCTGCTTAACTATAATATATATATAATATGTGTGTGTGTGCGTATAAAACATTTAAACACATAATGCATTATGCTGATTAACGAAATTTTTTTTTAAAGTCAACAAATTTAAAAGAATTAATTGTTTCTCTGATATTTAAATTTAATTTAGTGTGATAAGTAATTCTTTAAATGTTGAAATGCCCGCTGCCACTCTATCGATATCCCAATTTGATAGTCCATAACCTTACGAAACTCGGATTTTTTCATTCAATATTTATTTACAAAATATTTTGAGACTTTGTATCTAATTTTTTTTTCTTGTGCTGTATATCTTTTGTATTTATTAATAATTTTTTTTAACACTATTAAAGTCTTACACCTTTTATTTAATAATGTAGTTTAACAGGATATTTTTGAAATAAACAAAAAGAAAAATTTGTGCGAAGATATATTCATTTACCGACTTCTGCAAATGTACTATATATCTACGAGTAATTTTCGTTAAATGCGACAACTAAATATAACTGCCATTGAAATCTGATATCATAGAATAAAATTACAATTTTTTTAAAAGTTCATTTAACACCATTATTATTAGCTTTTTGGAATGATTTTACACATTGTCATTTTCCTGCGTTTTCTAAATAATTAATATAAACTATATTATTCAATCTGAGCTGTTTAATAAAGTTTTGTGATTAATAACACAAAGACTAACTAAAAATGAAATAGAATATTGAAGTAAAAGCTATAAAATTATAAATTGTAATTCTTCTGGCACTTGAATGCCAAGGAATAATTGCAAACTGCTAAATGCTTGTTAACTATTGTACATTGCTCTCTATAAGGTATTAAATAGTTATTTTAATAAACGAGTACTTTTTATTATTTTTTTTTTTTTAAATATAGTATTCTAATCCAAAAGGTTACAAATTAAAAAAAAAAAAATTCCTATGTGTCGTATTTTCTGAAAATTACCTATATATTCTACTTCGTAAAGAATTCATTTTTGTATATATTATTTTGGCTGCTTAAACGCTTTATAATTTGCGGTGAACAGATGAATTTTTATTGATATTTTATACGTGAATTTTTGACCATATTCTTCTTTTTATTTGAATTTCGCTTATCTCTCAATCGAAGGGATTAATGACGTTTATGGCTTGTCTTTATTTTGATCTTCATTTAGATCACTGGTTGTGATTTTTAGCTTTTAAATGAAGCTTACAGTGAAAACTTTCGTATTAGATTAATTTATCAAAATCAAAAAGAGTTTACTTGTATCCTTGTATGTATGTAACTGGTTTAATTAAATTACATCTAGATAATAAATTCTTCAATCACAAAACACCCTCCATGAAAAAACTATACCTACGTGCTTGCTTTTTATGCATTCAAAAATTTTGCTGCCTTTTGTAAAGTTATCTTACAAAAAAATCTTTATATAATTTGAAACTGCTTGAAGAACAAAAGTTTTTGATTTAGTTGGTCAACAAAATCTATATATATATATTTCTCTTATGCGGCGACAAAAAAAAGCCTCATTACAACTCCCCGAATGGCAACGTTAGAAAATCGACCAATGATTGCATCTAAAAATGTCACATGCCAAATCTAGCTGAGGTGGCTCAACATATAGCGCTTTTAAAAACGGAAACAATAACCAGAGTGAGCATTATCAGGTTGTTCAATTCAGCTGCAGCAGTCTCATACTATTAAACTAGGCAGAAGTGAGTAGTAGATCTCTATTTTAGCGCTTTTTTTCACGAATTTAAATATATATAATTCTCTTACATGGCTCCCAAATTTTGGCTGAAGTGGTACTTTGTACAACTAAATAAGATTCTTTTCACAACACTGAAATATTTACTTTATTTTCTTCATTTATAGAGAAAACAGTCGGCAAAGAATTCTGTTAGGTTAAAAAACATTTCGCTAAAAAAAGAACGAATTCTAAAAGAAATAAAAATAAACAACTTAAAAAATAAAAATGCTGTTGCCAGCCATAGAATTTTTTGAAAGTTAACTTAGCAACATAAATCAAAATGACATAGAAGCGCAACTAGATCAAAATTATGATAAGTGGCGGCACTAACTTTGAACTTTCGTGATCTGGCAACTAAAAAATGTTTCAGTTTAGTTTTCTGTGAAAATAAGATATAGTTTAGCTTTTGTGTTCTACTGAAAATAACGTCAGCGATCTTTGTCTATAATTGTGTTCTAATATTTCCACGAATGTCATTTACTTGTTAAATGTTATATTAAAGTTGTTAAGTTTTTACTCTCAATTTTTTCTTTTACTTAAAGCATTAGTTTCAATTACATAGACTTATATATCCGCTAAACTGGTGACAACGGACGTGATGGATGGCGAAAATGGAAACAGTTCTAAAACGGAGCCTGCAGTGCCAGAACTTTCGCGTGTAGCTGTTAAAGTTCCCCAATTTTGGAAAGAAATTCCTGCAATATGGTTTTCACAGCTGAAATCTCAGTTTATCACTGCTGGAATTACTCAAGATAGCACAAAATATCATACGATCGTCGCTTCAATCGAGACGGGCATTTTATCGCAGATCAGTGACATTATCACTTCACCTCCAGTTAAGAACCTGTATGATTCTTTAAAGCAAAGATTGATTGAAATATTCAGTATTTCTGAAGAACGTTGTTTAAAAAACTCTTTCAAGATATCGCATTAGGTGATAGACGACCGTTTGCATTGCTGCGACAAATGCAAGATTTGGCTGGTGATCGTGTTGGCGACGCATTGCTAAAATCATTATGGCTTCAACGACTTCCCACACAAATGCAAGCTATTTTAAGTACTTCATCAGATACTCTTAATAAATTAGCAATAATGGCGGATAAGATTGCTGATGTTACTTTTTCAAACGAAATCTTCACTGCTGGTTCAGAAACGAAACAAAAAGTGCCAAACGATGGTGATTATTCAAATACTATTGAATCTCTACAAGCTCAAGTGTGTGAATTAAATAAAAAACTTGATAAAGTGTTGCGTTTCTGAGGTAGAAGCCCTGATAAAAATATGAATAAACACCGTAATCGCTCCACAAGCAAAAATAGACTTTGCTGGTACCATTATCGTTTTCGGGAAAGAGCTAACAAATGTACCCAACCATGCAGTTTCAAGCAGGAAAACTAGACGGCCATGCGTTACTGGCGGCGAACGCCAACGGCTATGCAAATTGTCGCCTTATAGTTATTGATAGGACATTAGGTCTTAAATTATTAGTCAGGAACCGATCAAGACAAGTTATAAAGTGTTATAGTGATAAGTAAAATTATAAATAAAGTGTTGCGAGATATTTCCGTTTTGCCACCTTCTCAGAATGAACGCAATAAGACTCCGTCCATCTTGAAACTCGTTGCTGCTAATGGTTCTCAAATTCCAGTTTATGGAACACGAAAATTGAATCTTGATATTGGACTGCGTCGCATCTTTCCCTGGACATTTACTATTGCTGATGTATCACGACCCATTCTTGGAGCTGATTTTTCATCACATTATGACATTTTAGTGGATCTAAAATCCAAGTCGTTAATTGATAAGCTAACTAATGTAGCATTTCGCGGAAAAATTTCTTATGAATCAACGCCTAAAATAACTGTGTTGAAAACGTCTGCGGAATTTCATTCTTTAATTAGTGAATGCCAAGACATTTTCGAGGAGGGAAAACTAGAAAAAAAGACTATACCTCATAATGTCAGTCATGTCATTGAAACAAAGGGTCGATCAGTGGTTGCAAAGGCGAGAAGACTATCTACTGATAAATTGGAAGCAGCAAAAACAGAATTTAATTACCTAGTACAACAAGGAATATGTAGCCCATCCAAAAGTTGCTGGTCAAGCCCATTGCACATGGTTAAAAAATCGGATGGTTCTTGGCGACCATTTATACTAATTTACATGGAAAAACTGTCTTCACAACGCTTGATCTCCGCCGAGCTTATCATCAAGTGCCCATGTGCAAGGAAGACATAACAAAAACTGCCATCATCACCCCATTTGGACTTTTTGAATTTAATTTCATGACTTTTGGGTTGAGAAATGCTGCACAGACGATGCAGCGTTTTGTTGACCAGGTTCTGCAAGGGTTAAACATCTGTTTTGTCTACATTGACGATATTTTGATTGCCTCGTCCACAATCCAAGAACATCTCCTTCATGTCAAGGAAGTTTTTGAGCGTTTGAGACAATATGGCCTCATCGTTAACCTTTCAAAATGCACTTTTGCTGCAGAAAAAATCAAATTTTTAGGTCATCTGGCTGATGAACATGGTATGCCATTACCAGACAAAGTTGAAGCGATTTCCACTTATTCAAAGCCAACAACAGTAAACGAACTCAGACGATTTTTAGGAATTCTAAATTTCTATCATAAATTCTTGCCGCATGCTGCTCAAAAGCAATTACCATTACATCAAATGCTGGGACGTTGCAAGAAAAATGACAAAACTCCTCTCTCATGGACAACTGAAGCTGAAAACTCATTCCAATCTTGCAGAGCAGAATTAAAAGAAATCTCTTATTTGGCTCATCCAAATTCATCTGCAGTGCTGGCTTTGATGACAGATGCTTCAGATACTGCTGTAGGTGCATGCGTTCATCGGAAAAGTCATCAGTTCCAAGATCAGATTGCAGTTCCAAGAGACTTAAATTATGCTGAGATTGCCCAAGAACAAATAAATGATCCAGAATTAGAAGCCTTACTTAACAGTGAAACTGGTCTGCAGTTGAAAAAGATTAGCGTTTCTGATCCGAAAACTTTCCTATATTGTGATACCTCTACTGGGATGATCCGGCCATATATCCCAAAATCACATCGCACTGCAGTTTTCCATTGCTTGCACGATCTGGCTCACCCTGGAATAAAAGCAACAGTCAAACTTATTAGTGAGAGATTCATTTGGCCAAACATTAAAGAAGATATTTCCCTCTTGACAAAGAGTTGTGTATCATGCCAACGTTCCAAGATCACGAGACATGTGCAGTCTCCTCTCTCTAAATTTACTGTTCCCTACAAACGATTCAATCATATAAACATTGATTTGGTAGGTCCTCTGCCGTCTTCGCAAGGATTTACCTATTGTTTAGACAGATTTACTCATTGGCCTGAAGCAATACCATTAACAGATATAAAAGCTGAAACTGCTGCTCAGGGATTTTACAGTTGATGGATCGCACGTTTTGGAGTACCTCAAAGAGTAACAACAGATAGAAGAACCCAATTTACTAGTGAACTTTTTAAATGCTTTGCAAATACATTTGGCATACACCTGTCACGGACTACATCATATCATCCACAGGCTAATGGCCTGATTGAAAGATGGCACCGTGTTCTTAAATCATCAATTGTGTGTCACACATCAGTAAATTGGACTCTCGCCCTACCTTTAGTTCTACTGGGACTGAGAACTGTCTTTCGAGAAGACCTACAATCTTCCACGGCAGAAATGGTCTATGGAGAAAATCTTCATCTTCCAGGTCAATTTTTTTCTGACGAAGAATTAGATGTGACTGAACCTGATTTTATCAAGAAATTAAAAAAACATGTTCAACAGTTAAAACCAAAGCAAACAGCTTACCATTCTTCTCCATCTACATTTGTTTTCCAAGACCTAGATACATGCTCATGTCTTTTTACGTGTTGATGGTATGAGACCTTCATTAGCAACGCCTTATACAGGTCCTTATAAAGTAATTTCTCGAAATGACAAATATTTCACAATTCTCTTAAGTAATAAAAAGTGTACTGTAAGCCCTGCTCATCTACTACCTGATCAAGATACTTCCCACCCTCTATCAACACAGCCAGAACCTACATCTAAAGAGACATCTCAGCCACAAAAGAAAATTGTAAAAGAAATTCCTCCAGATCAAAACAACCCAATTCGGACTCGCTCTAGAAGACGAGTTCACTTCCCTGCCAAATATGCAAAGTTTTCTACATAAAATTTTGTTTAAAATTTTTTTTTCAGGATGGGTGGATGGGGGATGGTGTGGCAGCACTAACTTTGAACTTTCGTGATTTGGCAACTAAAAAATGTTTCAGTTTAGTTTTCTGTGAAAATAAGATATAGTTTAGCTTTTGTGTTTTACTGAAAATGTCAGCGATCTTTGTCTATAATTGTGTTCTAATATTTCCCCGAATGTCATTTACTTGTTAAATGTTATATTAAAGTTGTTAAGTTTTTACTCTCCTTATTTCATTTACTTAAAGCATTAGTTTCAATTACATAGACTTATATATCTGCTAAACGCCTGAGCGCTTGACGTAACAAATCCTTCAATCGTCAAGTGTTGTATCGCCAAATGCCCAAATTAACAATTGCAATTTCAAATTAATATTGAAATGTACAGGTTTAGAATTTTCTACAGTGAAAAGTTTTCGGAACTTCAGTATTCAAAAAAGTATACAAAAGCTAGACGTTAAGAACGTATCCAATGAGCGAGCAAAGCGAGCATTGGATTGCGAAGCAATCCGAAATGAACTGCGAAGGCAATTCCGGGGGTTGGCGAGCGCCAGCGAGCAGGGGGCAAAGCCTCCTAGGTTTTTTTTTTAATAAAATTCTTTTTTACATAAGAAAAGAAAATTTTTGCAGTATGTTGAATTCACCTAATATGAAATAAAATGAAAATGTTTTACGCAAAATCAAATTAAAACAAATTGTACAAATTATTGGAAGTAATTAAATATTTACCAGAATTAAAAGATAAGTCTCATCTTCACTTTCACAGATTCCAAGTATACCTTTTGAGGAGCAATCTCCATCACCTCCTTAAAATTCATTAAGAATTAAAAAATTTGCTTAAGAAAAATACACTAACATTGAAATTATGGAAGGATTAATAAATTACTATCATTCTTAAAACATACACTATCACTGTAAATAACATGTTTTTCAAGTAGTACAAAATAGGTTAATCTAACTTTTGCCATATATTTTTTAAAAACATTAAATATATCAAGATCAAAATATTCTAAAATTTGTCTTAAGAAAGATTTTCATGTTCAATAAAGCACTGTTACCAATAAACCATATTTTCCAATTAGCTAGAACTTATTTTTTTAAAGAAAAAATTTTGTGAAATAGAACATTTATTTAAATACATTTTGATAGAGTCTTGGTAGCTCTGGGGATAGAGCGTTCGCTTTCCAATGAGGTGAACCGGATTCGAATCCCATCGATAACTGGTAAATACGAATTCCGCATCCGGCTCGCACCGACCACAGTCACAATACATCCTCAGTAGTACAAAAGTACTCTGTGTACTTTGTGTACTCAGTCACACATAATATCCTCAGTAGTAGACGGATCATGGGTTAGCTTCCCCTTGCTGTCAGGCTAACTGTGGGAGGTTTTCCTCTCCATGCAATGGAAATGCAGGTTAGTTCCATCAAAAATTCCTCCACAAAAGCAAATTTCTCTCAATGCTTGATCCAGGACTTTCCTTGTCTTCTGGATTTGGTTCAAAATTACAAAGCTACAGAGTTTAACATTAGTAGATGTAAACCCAAAATTTTCTGTTCAACGACGGTTATAAAATAAAATACATTTTGATACATACACCATTAGTTGTACAACAGACATCAGCGGCAGTTTCAATAGCGATTATGCTTGTGAGTTTAGGTGGCTTGCAAAAACGATTTCCCTTTAATACTTATAAGGAGAAGAAAATATTATATTTTTCCACTCCATTTAAATTCACAAATTCTTTCCTTATGCATTAAATTTAATTTTTATTGATATTTTAAAATCTTGGCATTTTTCAAAAATTAATCTTGCATATAAAGTGCCTATAATTAGTTTTTTCATTATTACAGAAATTAATTAAATAAAATTATTTTGTACTTTTTGCCATCTTACTTTTATCTTGATAAAAGAACCCCAGATAATATTCAAGGAATGAATAAACAGTAACATAAAAATTCCATTGCTTGCTCGTTTGTAAAATCCTTCATTTACACCAGAGAATGTTTTAGTTATAAATGTTTAAAAAAATATTAAAATAATGTCATTTAAAATTCTTTATTTGACTAGTGATCTTTTTTTTTATGACATGAGTTTGGAAATTCAATTCTATAAATAAGAAAAAATAACATAGACAAGACTATTGTATGAAAAAGATCTATTAAATTCTTCAAAAAACTATTTAAAAATATATAGATAACAGTGAAATAAATATCTTGCTTAAAATACAAGTAAAATGCTTTTTTTACTATATAATTATAGCCCATTTTTATATTTGGTTAAGAATTTAATAAATGCAAATACATTTCTTGAAAAATGACTACAAAAAAGCAAATTTTTTTTTTTATTTTTTTTTTTTATTCCCACATCTGTCAGTGTGATGAAGATTCATCATTTCACAGATCTAATCCAATCACTAGCAGCAAATGTTTAAAAAAAATTTCATTTATATAGTGAAATAAATATTTGGTTATCATAAAATGCCTGACAAATATGTGTTAATATTAAAAAAGAATTTGCTAATTTAGTAAAAAGATTATCATTTTAAAGTGCAAAAAGTTTGTTACAAATTCTGTAGAGACTACCAGTTAATGTTCCATATACAACAAAGTAAAAAACTTTTTTTTAACGTCAGGCACTGAACTTATCGTTTTTTACCATGCAAGGTGCCGAAAGTGTTACTTATTTTGTGTTACCTGGTGAGCACCTTGTGACCCAAGTCACGGAGACGAACATTAAGCACGCCACAGATACCTGTTCTTAGGGGGGCACATTCATACATCTCGCACAACAGGACAACACACAGAGAGAAACATCCATGCCCTAAGCGGGATTCGAACCCGCAGCCATTGGTTTTGCACTTACGCATGCTAACCGCTCAGCCACCTGGCTGGCAAATAAAAAGACTTGTAATAATGTATTTAATTATATTCAATATCTTTACAAACCCATCATAATAGGAGAACCATACTCTTCAAAATGTAGCAAAATATTGTTGGCTTGATCTTTTAATTCTTCGAGAGATCTGTTGTGCATTATTCTACATGGAACCTATATTAAAAAATAGATTAAAAATCTAATTTTAGATCCACATTTATCTTTCAAATAGAAGAATTTACAGATACAATTTGCAGCTCAATCTTCATATATTAAAATCTGTCTGCATTCCTAACACAATCAGATAAAGATTATTGTAAAAATTAGGCATTTATCTAACATACATATAGCGAAATTTGTAATTATAAAATAAATAAAAACTATACACAAAATACATTAAGTTGTCAGAAATGTATTTTAATTTTAAACAACATACTATTTCTTAAAAGAAATTAATTCGAATTTTTGTAAACTATAAACTTTCTGTACCTTTTTAAAGGCAAACTGACAAAAAACACTCGTATTTCGACTAACTGTGTTTAGGAATTAAAAATTATTTTGTCCTCTTGCTCTTTTACTCATTCTGCAATTTTTTTAAAAAAAAAAGTAGTGACTTAAACTAATCTGCAAATGCTGTGATAATCCGTAGCACCAACAGCTGTGCTGCTGAGCCACACATTCGGTATATTATTATATATAGCAATTATTTCGATTAAAATATATTTTATACCGATTATAATAGCACAGATTTTGATGAACTCCCAAAAAAGCTCCTACAGCATCAAAAAATACCACTAAATTAGAAAAAAATTGCTATCAGATTAAACATTGAGATAAATAAGAATTTCAGTCTTAAACATTTCTTTACTAAATTTATATATAATAATATTAAATTAGAACAAACGGCTCAATACAAAAATAATTCTGAATCAAGAAAAAATACCCTGGAACAGAGGTACTTAAATTGTACTCCTTAGAGTACTCAATGCTCTGCAGAACATTTCCCAGTGCTCTGCTAAAAAGTAAGAAAATTAATTTTAAAAAAGGAAACTTTTACAGTTTGAAATAAAAATCTTTTTTCACCAAAAAAAATTATTTGGTACTTCAAGAAAAAAAAGATTACAGATACACACACGTGACATATGACCTCAGCGCCAGCTGATCATTTATAAACAAAATAGCGTGTTAAAGTTGAGCTAAGTTTCTCCACATTAAGTTAAAATGTTAATTAACGTGAAATTAGTTAAATACAGTGCCGTATTGAACATCTAATTTGTTGAAATATAATTCTTTCTCGTCTACATATTTTACTTAACTTAGATTTATTATTTGTTTATGTATTTTATTGTACTGTGGCGTATTTTGTTTAGTGTAAATGGCAACTTCAATGCATAATTAGTTTGTTTATGTACTAAATGCCTTGTGTCTCTCTTTGTGTTAAGTAAGAAATATATAGTGAAAGAATATAGAATGTGTCATTTAAGGGAATTGATACTTGACAGGCTTATTCAAAATAGAATGGAATGAGCAGTTGCTAATGTAAACAAATGCCACGTTTCAACAACCAATCAGAATCGAGATACCCACACTACGCCACTTGCAGGCATCCTATTGCCTGTTAATTGAAACATTAACTGTATAAAAAGAAATTCAGCATTTATTTTGTCGGTTCTCATCCGTTATTCAACAAACCAAATTCATGTCAAAAATTAACACCAGACAGTATTACTTTATTAAAAGTATTATTCTTTAACTACTTATTACAAATGCAGTTAAATATCTACTTTCAAAATGTAGTTACAGTGAAACATCTCGGTTATCCATTATTATCAAAGGTACATGATTTTTCGCTAACGATAGTCAGTGTAACTTTCTTGATTCGGAAATGCCACTTGTGTTGGTGTCATGAATTGATGAATAAAATTTAGTGTCAATAAAATGATTCCTACTGATATAAGTATGTGAAAAACAAATGTATTAATTATGACTGATAAAACTATTTTAAATAAATAAAATATTATGCTTTTTGTTTAAATTTGCATTCAATTTTATATCATAAAAATTAGTTAGCTTTAGAAAATGAAAAGAAGTTTGTTTGTTTCAAATGCTTAGTTTTTTCTAAAATAACTTCTTTTTTTTCTAACTTAACTTTCAACTCTAAATATGAATCATGATGTGCACCCTGACTGCAACATGAGGCTGTAGATGTCGTTCAGAGCTTGTCAAAAAGAGCCCCTAAATAAGAGTTTTGAACAAACATTTTGAATATATTTTAATGTATTTATTTGTTTTGTTAATATTTTTTTTGTTTCCTTATTTGTCCTCGTTCACATTTGGTGCAGAGGTTTCCCCGGTCGCTGGGAGAGATTTTGATGGTCTCTCCTAAAGGTTTTCTTCAACACAAAGTCTATGGAAAAAATTCTGCGCCTCCGAAAAGTTGTCATAAATAGAGGAGGTAGCTATATAGAGGTGGTCTTTCTTAGAGGTTTCACTGTACTATTTTGAAGTGATGAACTTCATTAGAGAACTTAATTTACACCTTGTTGAAAGGGTTTTAAATAAATATTAGCTTATTTAAATGTGAGGAATTATTAAGATATATTTATTTATGACCACCTTACCCGAGCCACTTTATAATTTTAAACCCTTTTGTTACAGATTTCTTCTTTTAACATTCGACTTCTGGACATTGAATATTTAATTTAAAAATGCTACTAAAATATCTAATACTTGCCATTTTGTTAATTGTGTAATGCTCTTTTTTATTTCTAAGAAATTAAGTACATTGAAAATTACAGAGAGCATATGTTCTCTTCCATTGAACTAACATATAATATTGTATGTTATTTCTATCTACAATAAGAAATTAATAAAGGTGAAATCTGTTAGACAAATAAAGGTATGAGGTTCGATCTCATGCATTCAACTTGTGTCGGTGAGGTCATGGTCTGCGGGGATCGGCCAGTTTATTTTCATTTGCTGTTGGTCGTTCTTGCGTGGATCATGACGTCACCCGTTATCAGTATTTCAGCTTCTGTTGAAGAAGATCATTTGTGTATTCTTTCTTTTCGTCACTCTGTTTGTGACATTTTTTCATGTTTTTAAATAAACTTGTTTCTTCAGAAACTTCGTTTTTCTCTTATTTGTTTTATTAACATGCAAAGACGATATTCCACGACAATCTCGGATGTCATGGTTATGGGCCAAGTTTTAGGCATAACCGGGATTTATTTTCTATCGTCTTGAATATTGAATTTTCCTTAGCCTGGACTCAGCAAAGTCATTGTCAACTTCAAATGGAGAATCTTTAAGATGGGGGCCGTTCCCACACGCCATTTTTGCAAAGTGAATCGTCAGTAAAATCTCAAGTTGGTTATGGTGTACTTAAAGATGCTGAGGATTCGAAAAAAAACAATAGAACATTATCAAAATATGACTCTTCTAAAGAATTTTTCTCCAGTTGACAAAACTAGTAGTAAGAGTTTTTAAAAGAACTTTTGTTCGGAGTATAAGTCTGCACATCCGAATTTGATGGCTACTTCTAAGGATTACGAAGTTTGGTATCTAGTCTAGAACGATATTCCCTTTAAGAATCTTTGAATTGTAACTGTTTCATCATGGAATCGAATTTGCATATAGATTTCCTGAATTCGTCAAATTGGAGTACATGGAAAGAAAATATCAAAGTAATCCTCATGGACCGAGGAGTGTGGAGTTTTATCTCCAAAACTGAGCCTGCCCTACCTACAGAAGCAAGTCGAAAAGAAAGTCAAGAATACCTCTGGAGACGTGACAAAGCGTACACGTCGATATTTCTTAGTATTGAACCCGAATACCGAAGTCTGATCTCAGCGACAACTGATGGTGCTGAAGCCTGGGAAATCCTAAAACAACATTTTGAGCCAACTACGAGAGCGAGAGTTGTTCAACTCCTGGACCAATTCTTCGACCTGAAATACACCCCAGGAGAAGAAGTTGGAATATTTGCAGCGAGATTGAAAAACCTGGTTTCTCAGCTGAAAGAAGCAGGACATCCGGTGGACGACCTATACCAAGGATTCCAACTTATAAGATACTTACCCAAGGACTTTCAAGGTATTGTTCAAATTATTTATAGATGGGAGGACACTAAATTTAAATTTAAGAACATTTTAGACGAATTACTTTTAGAGGAAAGTAGACTTAAGCAACTAAATTTTGATTTAAATAATGTTAGTGATATTGCTTATAATGTTAATTCAAGTTTTAATGAAAAGTTAAGTGTAACTAATAAGTTTAAATCTGGTTCTTCTAATAGCAAGGGAAATTTAGAATCAGCTAATATTAAGTCTAAATCCAAAACTAGTTATGATAAATCTAAGATAGGACCTTGTTATCGTTGTAATAAATATGGTCATTTAATATCCGCTTGTAAGCAAAAATTAAAGTATAATTCAAAGAATATAAAGAGTAAATTTAAACAAAATGCAAGTGATAATTCTTACAGTAATGTAACTACAGATGTTTTAGATAATAGTCTTTATATCGTTGAAGCAAATGTTGGCAATGTGTGTCATGAAATTGAGAAAGAAAGTTGGCTTTTTGACACTGCCGCTTCAACACATTTTTGTAATAATTTGGATTTATTCTTTGAATATGAAACTGTAGAAAATGCTTCAATGTCGTTAGCCATAGGTGACATTGAAAGTCCAATCTTAGGTATTGGAAAAGTGCAATTTTTTAATAAGTTAAATGGTAAAATGCACAGAGTAACTTTACAAAATGTCATGTATTCTCCTAAACTTAGAAGAAATCTCATTTCTGGTTCTGTAATAGAGAAAGCTGGAGGTTATTTTGTAGGTGCTAAAAATTGTATTTCTGTGTATAATCGAGTAAATGAGAAGATTTTCTATTGTAAAAGAATTAATGGCTTGTATTATTTTAAACCTAATGCTTATACTAAGCCTGATAAAGATTTAATTATTGATAAAAATGTTAGTGACTCGAATGAGCAATTGTTTAATGTATCTGTTCAGATAAATGATCTAGATGTCTGGCATTTAAGATACTGCCACATAAATTGTGATTATATAATTCAAACTAGTAAAAATTCTAGCGTGAAAGGATTACCTAATCTCAATTTTTCAGATAGTAATTGTATAGAATGTAAATTAGCTAAATCTAAAAGAATTTCGTTTAAACCAAATTTAAGTATAAGGTCTAAGAAACCTTTGGAACTTTTACATATGGACGTATGTGGTCCAATGCCTGTCGTTTCACATGGTGGAAGTCGGTACTTTCTTTCTATTACTGACGATTTTTCAAGGAAAGTTACTACTTTTCCCATTAAAAGGAAATCTGATGTTTTTAATAGTTTCATAAGATATCAAAAGCGAGCTGAAAGATTTTTAAACTGTAAAATTGTAAATGTTAGAACTGATAATGGCATGGAATTTTGCCATAAAGAGTTTAGTGATTTTCTTGAAAATGAAGGCATAAAAGCTGAACGTACTAATGCTTATACGCCAGAGCAAAACGGTGTTAGTGAACGCTATAATTTAACTGCCTTAGACAATATTAAAGCAATGTTAAAATCTAGTAAATTAGGAAATGCTTTTTGGGCTGAAGCTTTACTATGCTTTACTTACACTTTTAATAGAGTTTGTCACAAAAACCAAATTAAAACTCCCTTTGAACTGTATAGTGGTAGAAAACCATCAGTCACTCATTTGAAAGTATTTGGTTGTTTAGCATTTGTGGGTCAACCAAAACAGTTGCGCAATAAACTTCAAATGAGAGCTAAAGAAGGTATTATGTTAGGATATGCAATGCAAACAAAAGGTTATAGAATTTGGCTTAAAAACGAAAGGAAACTTGTTGAAACAATAAATGTTCGCTTTGACGAAAATGTAATTGGGGTGGAAGCCGTACTGGGCACCAAACCCATTAAACGTAATTTTGCTAGTTTTGAACCGGAACGTCCCGATTTGGACGAAAGTTCTTCAGATGAAGATACAGGTAGTTCAAGCGTAAAACCAGATTTAATTCAGTGTAAAAACATTTCGTGGATTAGAAAAGCTGTACCCCGCCCAGATAATAGTCGAACTGATATTTATTATAATATTGAAGGGGTAAATATAAGATTAAGATCCTATAACGATGTAGAAAATTACTGCAATAGTAACAAGATAAAGTATGATAGGGATTTATTTGATTTCAGTGGGAAAAATGCTTTTTCTGGTAAAGTTTCAAATTTACGCTTCAAAACGCGTAAGTTGTTAGGTGTTGAATTTGTTCAAAAAGATGGTGAGATGTTTATACATCAAAAGAGTTACATCCAAAAAGTTTGTAAAATGTTTTCTAGCTTTAAATATCCTTTGTCATCGTTGCCGATTACTAAGGGTAACTTATTATCAAAAGCTGATTGTCCATCTTCTAAAAGCGAAGTGGATGAAATGGCGAAATTGCCGTTTCGGAACATGTTGGGTTGTTTGGCTTATATAGCTAATCGCACAAGACCGGATATTTCCTATGCGGTAAATATATTATCACAATTTCAAGAAAATCCAGGTTTAAAGCACTGGAATACTTTATTAAGATTATTAGGTTATGTTCAAAATACTCAAGATTATTTCTTAAAATTGTCAAATATAGGAGAATTAAATGTTAATTGTTACTGTGACTCAGATTTTGCTGCTAACAGGGATGACAGAATATCAGTAGGTGGTATAATATTGTTTTTAGATAAAACTCCGATAATCTGGAAAACCTTCAAACAAAGATGTGTGAGTCTATCTACAATGGAATCAGAGTATGTGACTTTAACTGACGCTGCCAAAGAGGTAATGTGGATTAAGCGTATAATAGATGAGTGTGGAGAATTAAATTTAAAAGACATAAATTTAAGTGATTGTATTATATTTAGTAACAATCAATCTGCAATTGATTTTTCTCATTCACCTATTGAGTCGAACGAAACACATCGACGTAAGGTATCATTTTTTAAGAAATTTAATTTATGATAAATTTTTTGCTGTTAAACACGTTAGGAGTAAGTTTAACTTAGCGGACATTTTTACAAAACCTTTAACTAAGTTAGAAGTTGAAAATTTTTGTTCAAAAGTATTTGTGAAAGTTTAATCTTTTGGATGGTTACAGGAATGAAAGAACTTAAGTGTTAGTTTAAGGAAATTTAATATTTCTTTAGTTTATTGAAGATTTTGATAAACTGTATTTTTTTGTAAAAGTTGAAGGCATGAGAGGGGGCCGCATATTAGACAAATAAAGGTATGAGGTTCGATCTCATGCATTCAACTTGTGTCGGTGAGGTCATGGTCTGCGGGGATCGGCCAGTTTATTTTCATTTGCTGTTGGTCGTTCTTGCGTGGATCATGACGTCACCCGTTATCAGTATTTCAGCTTCTGTTGAAGAAGATCATTTGTGTATTCTTTCTTTTCGTCACTCTGTTTGTGACATTTTTTTATGTTTTTAAATAAACTTGTTTCTTCAGAAACTTCGTTTTTCTCTTATTTGTTTTATTAACATGCAAAGACGATATTCCACGACAATCTCGGATGTCAAAATCGAATATCCCGCAAATTTAAATGACAAATCAACATTACATTGTTAACTCTATTTTATCATTCATTTGCCTAAATACAGCATATATACCAACCAATTTTTTATTTTAACAAGGATCCTTTGTTTCTCCAAGTGGTAGTCAAAAGATTAATGTTTTATAATTGCTGACAGAAATATTTATTTTTTATTTTGCCATAACTTAAATATACCCTATTGTGATTATTATGCATTTATATACAGTATACTCTTAATATCTCAAAGTTGAAGGGGCTCTAAATAAATTTCGACATAGTGAATTTTCAAGATAAGAAGGTCAGTGATAAATATGCTCTAAAAAGTAGAAAAATATATTCTAAAATAGTTCTCTAAAAAGTAGAGTCATTAAACATAAGAAAAACTACTAAAATTATGCATGTAATGATAGTTGACTAGAAGTCTAAATACAGCAATGGCAATTTTATTTTTAAAAGTAAGACAAAAATAATTATGCATTAAATAGAAAAGAATAAAATGAATTGAATTGTGATTTTTTCAAAAAATTTCATTTTCTATTTCAAAAAGTATTTGACATAACAAGGTTTTGATAAGAAACTCTTAATCATAGAAATTCAAATTAACATTAGATCGACATGTGATGCCAAGAGGGAAAATATGTTTTTCACATAACAAGGTTTTCGAGATATAGAAGTTTGAGATATCGAGAGTGCTATATATGCTTAAATTTGTACTATATATGCTTAATTTATTTATAGATACTATATATGCTTGTTTTCTGTATGCGTAGTGGTGAACAAAACTGTTTTAATTAAATTTACATCTGCAAGAATCAAAGAGAGGAAAAAAAACATAAATTTTGCTACCACTTTAAAGACAAAAAAAAAATTTGCTTAGATTTATAATAGTTGGCACGTATGATAGTATATAGCTTTGCAAGATTAGATCTAACTCTCTACATTGAATTTCAAAGGTGTTTTGTAACTGAAAAAGTTTGAGAACCTCTACTCTAGATTGTTAAAAATAGATGCCCTAAACCGAAAATTAAATAAATAATAATAATGAAAAAATACTCTAAAATTTTTTTTAAAAAGTAGTGAATATAAAAATTGAAATATCAGAATCCGAGCCTAACTAATTATGTACACATTTTATAAGAAAATTATTTTAAGGATAATACCAAATCTACAGCATAAACAACTAAGATATTATACAAAAAAAATTTATATAAATAAAATATAATTAAAGCCACATAGAAAACATTTCAGGTCATTAATGCATGTAGGCAAAATTATCCAGAATCTAAAATCTGAATAAATTAAACATTTAAAACAAAATATGTATATAAAATATATTTCTATTCCCAATGATTGAAAATAAAGTGATGAATTTTTAAAGTAAAATAATGTTTATACTTCATAAAAATGATCAATAACATATGCTACTTCAACAGTTCCAATCCATTCCTTTGATTCAAAAAAATCATCTTTTTTATCTCCTATTTCTACTAGAGCTCTTTGGATTTCTTTTATTGATGGAACCTAAGAATAAAAAAAAGGTTGTTTCACTTATTTATTGATAAACATAATATAAATGTAAAGTTAACAAATTATAAGGAATTATTGATAATCAATAGACATCAAAAACAGGCTTAAATGATAAAAAGATGATAGACATGAAACTAAGTGTCTAAAGTCATATTTAAGATGACATATCAATGTATAAATAATTATAAGCTGATATATAACTACATAATGAACAAAGAAGAAATTACAGTTTTTAATACAGATTTTATTAATACAGTTTAATTACAGTTTTTAGTTCACTTTATATTCATATTTTCTTTTATTGTTCTATTTTATTTGAGAGCTATCATCTCCTCAAGATATTTTAAATAGACTCATGGCCCTGTAGCATCCAGCTCCAGCAGAGCAACAGGCGCTGCAGATTATCAGAGTGCATACAGATTGCTTTCCAAAGCAGATTAAAAAATTAAATAAAAAAACTTATAAAAAATTGCTAGCAGAAAAAACAAGAACAAATCAAAATTTAAGATAAAAAGAAAAGATTTCTCAATTCTCATTTATAAAAAAATTTGGAATTGTTTTTTCTTTTTATTTGATATTGAAAAAAAAGACATTGTTCATTTCTTTCATTATTGTTTTATTTGTCTGCAAAGTACCTGAGATAATATTATCAATGATTTTCATTTGAAAAATTTTTAAATGGGTGCAAAACAGAATACCACAAAATAAAATTCTATTAATTTCTACCTTTAAAAAAAAATTTGTTTCAATGTTATTATCTGCAAGAGTTCATTATTTTATAAATAGTTTCTACCCTTCTTATTTCTTCATTGAGTTTAGTATAAGCATCTGTTTCTTTTCCTTTTGGGCAAATCTAAATTAAAATAGTATAAATTTCAAATTAAATTTAAACATAAATATTTTTATAACTTTTAAAATTTGCAAATTGTGCTAAATGTATTTTAATTTAAATTTTTAGAGACGGTACTGTAAATTCTGCTACTGGGACTCAGTGAAATCAAAAATATAGTACAATTAGTAATTTAAATTTTTTATTATTTAAATGGTAATATTTTGTTTGTCGTTATAATGTTCATTTTTTTATTGTATTTCCAGCATAAACTCAAAATTTTAACATTGGATTAATTTATAAATAGAACTGCTCAGAGGAAGCATATATTTTAACAAAATAGGAAACAATCCAGTGAAATCTGCATATTATTCTCTTTGAAAATTTTATAGTCCTTTTATATAAAGGAATGATAGCATGACTGACTATTAGACCATAAAAGCTCTTTTTTCAACTATTGTATTCTTTAAAGTGACTTAACAATTATAGTCTTTAGCAAATATTTTGTCAGCATATAATGGTCTATATTTAAAGTATATTTATGAAAAAACGTAGTTTTTTTTTTTTCACGCAGACATTCTTTTTAAAATCAGTTAAATTGAATAGACAAAAATAATATTTAATATTTTATCTGAAAAACTACATGCAATGGACCTATTAAAATATGAATACTAACAAATATACCAATACATAAATGCAAAATGTTAGGTTTTTTATAAGACAACTTTATTTGCACTGGCAAAACTGTTGCGTGACAAAAATTTGCTAACTCTGATATCAATAAATATAATATTTTAAATTTATTTTAGATGAAAAGCTAAAATAAAGATTTATTTTTAGCACTTATATACAGCAATTCATTTTTTAGTAAGCAAAATGCTTTAATGCTATGCATGCACATTCGATAAAATTTTACTGTATTAAGCTTTAAAAAGTTTACGGTCAAACAGCGCCCTTGCATTTTAATAAAGTCATTGAGTAAGTATAATGCAATATATAATTGAAATTAATTTTAAAGTGAAACTTACCTTCATAAATCTGTTTTGTTTTTGTTGTTCTATAATCCAAGAGCAAATAGTCTGTAAGGTTCTATAGCCACACCCCCAGCCCTAAATAGCAATTGGAAATAAGTAGTAGTTTAAGACATATAAAAAGAATTAAGATGAATAAAAATAAAATGGAATAAACTTAATATGACCCCTGTGGCAGAATTTTTTCTGGCTTTCTGCGACAAACCTAACTAGAACCAATATCTTTCTGCAAGAGAGTTATAAATATATCTTTCTGCAAAATATTTTTAACGTTATAAATATATATGTAATGAATTTATAATAATAGATACACTTCGTGTTTATAAAAAAAAGCCTACATGCATAGAATAAAACTGTGTAGATTTTATTTTCCTAAATTCATAATATAAATTTAAATTTCTTAATAAGTTTAAATTTGCATAATCTTTGGTAATAAAGAAAAATTATAAATGTATAGATCTGCAGACAAAAATGCTTACTAGAGCATAAATTAAGATTATCCAGAACCTGTAATAAGATGGAACTTATAAAAATAGCTAAGAATGGACAAAAAGATTAAATTTATAAAACAAGATAACTGAATTTGAAGTATCAATTTAAAACAGTATGATTTAACAGTTTCATTATAGTAGTTATATCAGGTACAGAAACAAATCAGGTGAAAAAATCTATATTGAAGTTGAGTAATCAAAATAATAAAATAGGATTGACTATATCCGAATTCTAAAAGCAAAAAAATTACGCTATCTTTGTTTCAATTTTTTCTATATAAAAACAATTACAGATTAATTAGATTCGATTAATATTGTGCTGACTTATTGAAAGATTTTTTTTTTTAAAAAAAAGGAGGTAAATAAAACTTTTTTCGTGATCAGATTAAGTTCAGAACGAAAAAAATACACAGCGCTTGTGATTTGTAACAGAAGTCGCACTGTATTGTGTACATATATAGCATTGATTTCCCACGAAGTACGCAGACGCGGTTTACGACTCAATACGCTCAAGTCTATTCAACATTTCGAAACGAAATCGTCTTCATCAGTACTGAAACATCGGTATTAGAGCCATACTCATTGGATGCGATTTTTTTCGAATGCGTATGGAAACCTGTTTGATTCGCCTTAGTGATTCGCCAGTAAATATTTTACACCAATCTGGTTTTCATATGCATGCCAACGCATAGTGAGATATCTATCAGGCTTTATTTCATTTATCGTCAGATTGCGAGTGTATTTTTATATCGACGACTTAATTCAAAGGATATAGGCATTTTATCTTTAAAAAATATATATATTGTTATTTTTTACCTTTGACTGCTTCTAAAATTTCTTGATTTGTTGGAGATGCTGTTTCATCCTTACTATCGACATCGCTACTAGTAAGAATATTTGGTTCGAATCTAGAATTTTTTTTTTTTTTTTTTTTAGCGGGGGAAGCTTCTCTTCTTTTTTCCTGTCGCTTTCCAGAAAAAATATCTCTAACATCGCTAGATGTTGTCGACTTCCATCTTATTTGTTCTTCGGAATGCCGTCTTGAAAAATGAATTTTCAAATTTTTTTAAATTATTATTGCTTCACAAGAGCAACAAATAACCTTTTCGCTACACATGATTTTTTTTAAAAAAAGATAAAAGAATCTTTTTACGCATAAAAATTTTCCACATAAGTGCAAAAAGAAAACACAAAGCAAATTACTGCGCCAGCGATAGAGGCCGAAGTCGGCAAATTTCCAAAAATAGCTTAATACAGGGGAAAAAATTTCTCCCCTTTTTATCCAGTAACTGTTTGTGTTGGAGATTAACGGAAGATCACGAGCGCTTTCCCCTTCCGCGGTACGCTAGAAAAACAATTATTGAAAAACTATTCAGTAAGAAAAAAAATTTGCAGAACCATTATTGCTTCTGCAGAAGTTTCTGTAAAAATTATTTTTTTGTAAAACAGCTTCTGTTTCTGCAGAATATTTTGTGAGAACTTTTATTTCTGCCAAACCAAAATTTTTTTTTTCCCAAATAAAAAAATCTTTCTGCAAGAACTCTGTCGCTTTCTGCGACAATGTCGCCGTGTCGCCCTGTTTCTGCCACGGGGAATATGACACACTATAATTTTAAAAATTAAATTGCTAAAATTACTCAGTTAAAATTTTTTACAAATACTTCAAAATAATTTAAACAATTTTTTTTTTTATAAAAACATACTTGAGTTTGAAATAATAACACAAAATACCAAATACTAGCTGATTTCTAGGTATTAAACAAATAATTTTAAGTGAGATCATACACTGAAAGGGTCGCGGAAATTTTATAGTTACAGGTGAAAAAGTAAATACCTAAAAGGTTAATTATAAAAATCATAGAAAGAGGCACACTTGAAGGATAAAGCTCACAACCAGGTATTTTTTTTTTTTAAATTTATTACGAAAATCAGGCAATGATACTTAGATGATTGTAGTTCATGCAATGTTGATTCAATACAGAAATGTTCACAATAAAATTTCATCAAAGTCGAGTAAAATATTTCTGTACCTGATTAATGCTAAATGAACCTTTCCAAAAACTTATAAAAATATAAAGTAAACTTCTTCGGAAAAAACCAAATTAATATTTGATGCTAAATTAATAATTTAATTTAATTTCTTTTTTATTACAGATAAAAATCCTTTTTGAAAATATAGTACTTCAATGTGAATTAATTTTTTAGAGCATTAAAAAGAATTAAGAGAATTCAATATGCCTTTTTTTTTTTCCTTCGTTGAAATAAGAGATAACTGACATTCTTAAGTTTACGAGAAAATAAAATTGCATGTATTGAAAAGCTGTTGGTAGTTCTTGGGTAGATTATACTTGAGGGTGCCCCTTGATCCTCGCCAAGTTGTGAACGCGGTTGACCGCCAAGCTGTGCGATGTTGAAAACCAATCGTGATTCTGATTGGTTTAGATTTTAATCTGATTCTGATTGGTTTAGAGTTTAGCGTTGTTTTTAAATGAATTTTCAAGTGCAATTACAGAGATGATTTAGTTCTAGTTTGGATACCGGCTGGTTAGGTTACTTTTGCTTCTGGTACTAAAAATGAATACAGTAAATAAGATAAATCTTAAGTTTCTGTACGCTTTGAATAACAATGGAAAAAAAGCAGTGATTGACTGGTGTATGACTGAAGGTTTAATTAGTAATAGATATAAATGTCCTGTTTGTGGGGAAGATATGTCTCTGGTTGAATGTAAAGATCGATCAGATGGCTTTGAAAGGGTTTGTCATTTTCGACTCATATTTCGCCGAATTTATGTGGCGACGGAGGTACAGCGATTCCATTCACGATAAGTTTAGATAGTACCTAACTGCAATTAGAGAATTCTGTGCACCAAAATCTGAAGATATTCAAGCTAAATGAAGAAGTGAGTTATTTTTTTCTTTTTCTTTCACTGCTTACTCCATTAATTTTTATTTCGATTCAAAATGCATTTTATTGGATTTATTAATCTTGATTCTATTGTGTTCACTGCAATTTAAAAAATTTTGTTCAAATTTTCCAATGTTTCATTGAAATATCATTATGTTCTGGCCGCCATTTTTGTTACCACGGCGTTCCGGGCAAACATAAGTCGCCAATTTCGCCAAGGGACACCCTCAAGTATATTTTTCCCTATGCGATAGTAATCAGTATGTATGTTTACAGATCTGTCAGATACATGCAAAGAGAGTACCATATTTAATCAAAGCTCAATTTCGAAGGAAAAAAATATCAGTTAACTTTTAATTTCGGGGATATTTCCGTATCTTTATCTTTGGCAGAATAATCCCGAAATCTTGGTAACTTCCAGGCAGCGGCCAGAGAAAAACAGAAAGGGAGCAACTCCAAAGGTATAAATCGTAGCCATCCCCGGACATTTAAAAAAAAAATTGCAAGTTTAAAATATATTTTGCACCTTGGCAATTGAAGTCGGCACGACAGACCACCATACAGAAGTATCTCCTTAATTCTTAAAAAACCACAAAGATTTAAACAAACATAAAGAAAGAGAATGAAAAAATATTCCAGACCTTGTCATCAATTTCATCACAAACATAATGATAATAAGAATAACTTCCTCGTATAAACGAAATTTTAGAATATTTAAAAGGAGGTTCCAAACCACTATGTATGTCACGTAATAAATCCATCCACACAGTTTTTCATTTTTCGAGAAGAGAAATGAGCGAAATTCGTCTTTTGTTTACTTTTATTATTTATATAAAAAGATTCTAGCTACCTATTTCTGTTAAAATAAAAATAAATTTGCATTATATTTTCAAAAAAAAAAATAGAGACTACAACAATATAGGGTCCAAGCGCGCTATCTAGTGGATTTCTTAAAATACATTAAAAAGGGTTTAACTGTTTAAATTCCTTTAAGTTAAAAACAAGAGAAATAAAAATAATAAATCATTTTAGAATAAATTTAGCGCATTTAAGAAAATTGTGGCTCTGCTACGCCTATGCTGAAATGGATTTTATATTAGTAATAATTATAGCTCTTAATAATATTTGAGATGATATAATAATATAAATAAGAATTTTTCAGTTTAAAGTATTTGATAAAGATTAATGACCTTTGACAATGTTTACATTTTTTAAGTCATAGAAAGAAAAAAAATAGTTTTTATTTTTACTTGAATTGTAAAAATTTATCTATTAACCCTTTACCACAAGTGTGATGAAGCTCGCTAAGTGTGATGAAGTCTGTCATTTTGGTCCATCTGTCATACCAGCCGTAAGCAAAAGGTTAACCTATTTAGAGATTATTAAACCTCTTTTTAATAGTTTTTTATAATTCATATTTAGTGTAGTTTCTTTTCTTTCTTTTTTTTTTTTTTTTTGCAATGGGAAAAAATTCTCGAAAAATGCTTTTAATGAAGTTACTTTTATGTTAGTTTTACTTTTGTGTATATTTCACTGCAACTATTTCACCGAATCAAAATATTTTCATTCTCAATAATAAACCTCGTTTGTTCAGAGGTGATTTCACGTAAATATTAATTTTCTATAATTTTTTTTTATTAAGGACAATGATTTTAAAAAAAAAGTCTTAAAATTGTAACGCGTACAAAAATTTTCAGGATATTAAATTAAGTAATTTTTAATGACAAAGTCTAAAGTTTGAATTGGGTATACTATAGCCTACGTCACAGGTTGTGTTATTCCTACTAAATTTAACCAGTGAACGGCATTTTGATCAATGAAAATTTAACGACGCGACTTTTCCGAAGTTAATTGCTTAAAAACTATTTAACAGATTTCATTCAAAATGCATGGCTTCCACTCAAAACTTTCACAATCATTATTAAATTAAATAGCAATAAATACTTACAAATTCATTTTTAGCATCACGCTATATCTGGGATAAATGAGTTTAATATTTGTATTGTATTCTCTTTTACATATAAAATATAATCTGCACTACTTAAAGAGTATATTTAAGGCCAACCCTTTGACCCATTTTAGAATGCAAGTTAGTTTATGAAAATCAGATAATTAGATTAATTGTTAAGGATTATCCTTTTTTAAGTTTAAAAGACTGTACAACTAAAAGATTGATCACGTTTCTTTCGATACATTACACTATTTCCATTCAGATATTTGTACAATATTAGTCCCCCACTCCTATTCATACATCTTCAAAGCAAAGTTTTCTCTCGGGTGTTATTTTAACTACCTGCTAAAACTTCAGTACCAAAATAAAAGCCAAGCAGGTGTTTTAGTTAAAATTATTTTCAAATTTAAATTTGGTCATTTAAACACACTTAAATATTAGGTAGGGATGAGTAAGATTCAATAACAAATTTTCAAGATTTTTTTAAAAAATTTATTGTCTGTCTTGCATTAAGCCCCATAATAAATAAATTCTTTCCGAATAAAATTTTGCATTTTATCTTTATGTCAAATTAAATATGTATTTCTGAGAGAAAAGCTTGCTACTCACAGTTGTCACCTTCTCTATAGAAATATTTCTGGGTTGAAAACAAATGTCAAAGTTTATCTCACTGTAACTAATTTATTTTCATCTATTAAATATCAATAGCAATGTGATCTTCTGTTACAACTAAAACATGAAAACAATTTATGAAGATAATCTAATTTTATTAAACTTTTTATATTGGACATCTTTATTGGATTTTTACTTGCATATTTTAGGTGCATCTAATAAAAAAACTATATCTATGTGGACGAAAGAAATAATCTGTTTGTACTGATAAGACATTTACAAGCAACGGAGCATGTCCATATTATTCGTTTCACGTATAGTTACACACAAAAGTTGAAAACATAATTGGACTTCTGAGAAAGATTAAACAATTCTTTGCATAACAAAAATTGTATCTATCGTTTAAAATTCTATGAAAAAGAATTTTATCAACTAATACACATGAACATAGAATTTTACCAACAATTGCAGTAAGCAACAGTTTTTTGAACTAGATTGTTTACTTAATACTGATCTATTTTCAGCTTATCTGTTCATATTGCTTACTATGAAATGCAAAATGTTAAATGATCTCATTTGACATAGGCAAGTTAGTTTTAAAAAATATAAAACAAACTTTTTTAAAATAAAATTTTATTAAATAACGAATACACTCACAATTATATTACAATTGCGCTAACCCACACTATTTACAAAATTTTTCATTATAAAAAAATAAATATATTTAACAATATTAGAAATATTTACAAGACAAAAGTTCTACTATTTAGGATGACTTTTTTGAACAATAAAATATTCACTTGCATAGTTATGGCACAGTCTAGAGTGTAATTTATTTATATTTTCTCTGGATCTAAATAAATTATTCATGAAAACAAATCACAAGTATTAATAGCAAGAAAAAAAAAAAATTCTATATTCAACCAACACCTGTATACATTCAATAATCTATCGCTTTGAGACCTAATGCAAGGAAAGTTCAAGAGCATTAATAATTTTATACACATGACATGTTTTTCCACAGTATAATCGTGAGAAACTAAAACAATATATTACTAAATCAATTTTACAACGGAATTTGCTTGATATATCAATCAGTCATATGAAGAACTGAAGACATTTTGTTAAAAATTAAATTGATAAAAATTCATGGATAAATATATTACTTCCATTAAAATCAATATTTGAGAAAAAGTATTTGCCTTTTATAATATGTATTTTTAATTTTATTAATTATTATTAAAGATAGAAATGTAAAGATTTCAAAATTTTACTTCCTTTACTTTTTGTATACATTTATTCCTAAGTGTGATGTACTATATATTTTTCACTTTATAATTTATATTCAAATTACAGATATTAAATTATGAGTTTGGACGGTGAAAGAACACATTGCGTGACATTTTTTTTTTAATTTCAGGAGATCAGCTTCGAAGTAAAATTTGTTTTAAAACGAAAAAGTATTTGAAAGCAATGTTTATGCTAAATTCTTCTTATTCAATTCTTTAGTAGAACTAATTAATGTTCACAACCAACCTTAACAATATACAGGCTTATTCATAATGGAGTTTCATAAGGCTATAGTAGACAAATCATAAGGCTAACAACTAAGACAAATACAGAAAAATAGCATTACATTATATTAAAAAAAATTATAAGTTTCAGCAGAGCACTTCAACGTGTCCTACCGAGTCATACAGAAGACATCAACGCGGAAGTCCAGTTCCTGCTAAACTCTACTCAACATGATTTATTGAAAAAAGTATGTGATCGTTTAATGTAAGTCTGCTACACCAGGCAGAAAAGCAGATAATAAAGAAAGTCTTATACAAACCTTAAAAAGTTATAGATGAAAGGTACTGTCAACATTGTGTTGATAGAACCAAATTGAATAGAGTCAGACACAAAGCCATCACTTAGCTGTATACCATAGAACACAAGGATTCACACATAAACCACCTGTAAATAAAACTGGAATTTTTTCTGTATAAAATGCAATGTTTATTTTAAGCAGTATTTGTCTCAGT
This sequence comes from Parasteatoda lunata, assembly GCA_949128135.1. Classification (NCBI taxonomy): domain Eukaryota; kingdom Metazoa; phylum Arthropoda; class Arachnida; order Araneae; family Theridiidae; genus Parasteatoda; species Parasteatoda lunata. The sequence continues at coordinate 96,516,730 of OX421975.1, forward strand.
TTTTTACTACAGCCTTCTAAAATTCCCAAGGAAATCATGAACAAACTAGTATTTAAGTTGAAAATTTTTACCTAAATATAACTTAACATGCTTTTACACTAAGCTTTTCAATTAATTTCATAATTAAAATATTTATTTAAAAATTCACCACATATTAATCAATGGGCATCAACAGAAATACAAAATGTTGAGCAATAGCTCTTAGCTTTCATATTGTATTTCTTTGCTTTTATATTTTACTAAAAATAATGGACATTAATTTCCTTTTTTTAGTGACCAGGATTTGTAGAGCCCTATACACGTATATAAATTTATTTTCCAAGTTTAATCTAAATTTCATTTGATTTAATCTTTAAACTGTTTTTCTTCATTTTGTAAAACTAATAAATGCATATAAATTTATATTTGGTAACCATTTGATTTAAAAATTATTTTTTTAAAAAATTATGTGAATTATATTAATTTAAAACCTTTTTATTCAATTTAAAATTAAAATGTCAAGTTATCAGTCCATTTCAAATGACCTTAAAGCTTTGATGACATTTAATAAAAAACTTCTTCAGAATAACAAAGACCAAAGGTCCTTAAACTAGTCAAATGCCAAATCGGGTCATAGAGTTAAATTGTTCATAAAAAATTGGTTGGGGTCAAAAAGATTATAATATACAATACAGGAAACTAACTACTGAAACTATTTTCTAGTATTTTTATATTTAACATATAACCTCGATATATCTATAAAATATTTTTATCTATATATAAGGGATTGCATAAAATCTATGTACGAAAAGAGATGTTGAATAGAAAAGGTTTAAAAATCCTAAGCTAAATCTTAAAAGATAAATTAGGAAATTAAATTAAGTCAATTATCATGAATTTATATTCTTTCATGAATATATCTTGAACTTGTATATATCTTCATGTGTATATATCTTCATGTATATATATCTTCATATATGTACACACACAAACACATATTATATATACAATATATACACTACTGGCCATTAAAATTGCTACACCAAGAAGGCGACACACCTCGAACGTGAAATTTGCAGGACGGATAAAACACGTTGTGGTATGCAAATGATTAGCCTATCAGCGCATTCATGCAAAGCAGGCGGTGGTAGCGACACTTACAATGTTTATAAAAGAAGAGATTTGACAGTAAGTTTCTCATACAGAAATTGAATTTGAGCGTGGTTCATGGGTAAAAAAGTTTTTGTTATGCCTCGTGTAAGAAGGAGAAATGCCTACCAGCACGTGTCTGAGTTTGATCGAGGTCGAATTGTGGCCTACCGGGATTACGTTTTATCATACCGAAGTATTGCTGCTCGCGTTGGTCGAGATCTCATGACTGTTAGCAGAATATGGAATCGATGAGTTCATGACAGTCATATAGAACGCTGTGCAGGATCTCAGCGGGGGCCTCCCACCACTAACAGAAGAGAAGACAGACATGTTATCCACGTAGCCTTAAGGGATCGCAGAGCTACGTTATGAACCCTGAGTCAACAAATGGGGTCATTTGCAAGACAACAAGTGTCTGCATGAACAGTTCAACGATATTTGCAGCAACATGGACAGTCAGCACGGCGACCATGGCTTCGGCTGCCTTTGAAGCTGCATCACAGATAAGAGCACCTCCAATGGTGTGATCAACAGCGAACCAGGACGCAAGAATGGCACGACGTTATCTTTTCAGAGGAATCCAGGTTCTGTATACAGCATCATGATGGCTGCATCCGTGTTTGGTGACATCGTGGAGAATGCCCATTGGCAGCTTGCATTCGACATCATCATACTGGCCAATCACCTAGAGAAATGGTATGTTGTGCCATTAGATACACTTCTCGATCACCTCTTGTTCGCATTGCCGGCACTTTGAACAGCAGCCATTACATTTCTGATGTGTTAGGGCTAGTTGCTCTTCCTTATCTTCAAGGTCTCCATAACGCTACGTTTCAGCAGGACAATGTACGACCGCATGTTGCCCGCAATGACCTGATCTTCCCTGACACAGAACATGTTCGCCTGCTGCCTGGGCCAGCACGTTCTCCTGATATCTCCCCAGTTGAAAACGTCTGGTCAATGGTTGCCGAACGACTGGCACACCGCCATTTGTCAGTCCCTACGTTCGATGAATTGCGGCATAATGCTGAAGCTGCATGGAATGTTGTATCCATCCATGCTATCCAATTTCTGTTCGACTCGATGCCTAGGAGAATAACTGCTGTTATTGCTGCCAGGGAAGGCTGCTCTGAGTGCTGATTTCTCCGGATTTATACATCCAAATATCTTGAAAATTTAATCACTTGTTCTTCCAACTATAATGTATGTACCCAATAAATATAATTCTGTTATTTGCATTACTTCCTGGTGGAGCAATTTTAATGGCCAGTAGTGTATATATTCTTACTAGTAGTGTGTGTGTATGTACAAACACGCACACACATATATATATATATATATTCATACTTGTATATATATTCTAATAATAAGGAGTTATATTACTCCAATGGTAGTTTTTCTGACCTTCTCAGATAAGTTTTTTCTCAACTTTAGCATCAAATGCTTATTTAGTAAAGAAAAAGAGTATTAAGTAATGAAAAAGAGCAAAATAAATATGTGTTTATGGTATAGATAAGGTACTTTGCGAAATTCCTATTTAGATTTTAAAACATTTATGCTTTTCCTCTGTTCAACAGAAATAAATAAAATAAAAAAAAAATGAAATTAAAGAGATTCTTTTTGCATTAACTTTAGAAATTAATTATTACTATTTTTAAAGACAAAACAAATGTTTCGGGGTAAAAGTTTATACATAGGAAAAAAAAAAAGATTCATTTTAATTTTTAGATAACTCTAACTCCTGTTAAAATTAAACTGGCTTGTTTAATGTCTAAAAAAATGTGTAAGGTTAAGAACCTAATTTGTTTAATGTCTGGCTTGTTCAATGTCTAAAAACATGTGTAAGGTTAAGAAGCTAATAGGAAAAATGTAAATTGTAATAATGATTTCTAAATATATTTGTTACTAAAATGTTTAGTGTTTTTAAAGTATTGGAGAGAGACGTTTCAATTGTAGATGTTTTTTAAAAAATATATGCTATTTAATCTTCAAATAGCATTTAGGTCATAAAAATATAGTTTCAGATGCTTTAATTTTGAAGTTCTTCATAAATGCTCAAAAACAAAGAAATAGAACCCAATTTATCCATAAACTGATGAATTAAAAGGCAAAGATTATACCAATAAAATGTTAACATGAATTCACAAACTTTTTTTCATTTTTTTTTTTTTTTTTTTTTTTTGTTATAAAGTATGCCTTGATAATTTGGAAGGCACTGCTAAATTCTGTTTTTTACTATGTGTCAACAACAATAACAACCTGAGAAATATACAAGTTATAAATAGTCACTTTCTAATCCCTTTAAATGCTTATATTAGATTATTTGTTTATGGGAGCTGACTGTTTCCAATGTGAGTCCAAGTAAAATAATTATTTTTTGTCAATGAAATCTGAATTTTATCTAATAATAAAAAAATTTCTTGTGAAACATAAAAGCCTATACCATTTCTGCCCATCACAAATCTCTTCGATATCTCGATTGCCTATTCTGTGCTTTAAGCCCATGTTGGTTGGAGAAGAGGGATGAGAGGAAACATAGGGAACCCTGAATTTTAGCACTACCAACCATCCAAACAACTGTTTACTCCTTTACTCTTAGCAATAATGATTAAAGACAAATAGCAAAAATTATTTATAAACAAAATATCAATTTCATTTAAAAGTGTCCCAAAACATGATAAAAAAAAGTTATTTTTGCCCTACAGCAGTTGCTTAACAGCAGCAGCCAAGAAGGAAAAACAATTACATCAAAAAGAGCAGAATGAGAAACGGAGAAAAATAATATTATAACCCTTAGATATTATTTTATTGTATCATTTATTAATAATTAATTTAAAAAAATCTGCTTTGTAAACATTTGTGAGTGATATTATTTAATTGATCATACATGTCGCAGCCACAATAATAATTTGAATATTTCCCAGACAAGCAAGAATTGAGAAAGTAATTTAATTTTTTTTTTATACAATACTTATTTAAGCATTATTGTCTAACATAGAAAACACAGTTGTTTTAATTCTCATCATTATACGTTTTTGTACTGAAAGATGAAAATGCATTTTTCATGTCACACCCACAACATGTGGAAATAATTTATTTTTTTTAAATAATAAAATACAGGGCAATTTTCAGATTTATATTAAAGTATATATAAGTAGTCAACGTTAAAATCCATTAAAATTTAAGCCAATTCTTTAAAGTATTTTAACAAATAGCCAATTCAGTTTGTGTAAATGTCATACTCACAACTTTGGATTGGGCGAGTTACCCCCGTAAACATTAACGCTTAAAGACATAAATAACAAAGCATATTTTAAAAGGTGAGGAAGTGAGTTTCAACTGCTTCATTTCAGTTGTTTAGAACAGCAATCCAGTAACCTCTATACCAGTCAGTACCACCCTTCCAAGAATATTATTTTTTATGCCTTTTCTTTGGGTAACCTGTATTGAATCTCATTTCATTGAAAGTACAAGAGATTGTTTTTCAAATCTGATTTTCAATGTCATCTTTCAAATGGTGTAAAATAATTTATGGATCAAAGAGCCAAAACTATGCAAGTTCATCCAAGAGTCAGTAACCAAATTGTAACATCAACAAGTGGTTTTAAAATGCTACTGGAATATGTCATTCTGTATCACTACTATGCTTGTTTTTTCAATTCTCTCTTTTTAGCTTTATTAAATTCTCGCTCTTCTTCTGTAACATATGGATAGCATTTCATGTGAAAAATGGGACAGTTCACTTTAAACCTTTCATCTAAAATTAATATACAGATTCAATTACAAACAGAATTTATACAAGAAAAATAAATACAATATATTCACAAGTGGCATAGCTAAAGGATATCAAAAATTTATTCATAACAAATCAATAAAGATACAGGAAAACAAAATTGGTTCAATATTTTTTGTTTCCCATTTAAAAAATTTTTAATGGGCCCCCGAGGACTCAACCTAATCATGTATCATATTTTTGAGGCTTAATACACGAAAAAAAAAAAAAAAAGAAAAAAAGAATTTTAAATTGTGGTCACCTAATTTTAATTATCTTGAAAAAAATTATGTAATGAGTACATTTGAATTTATAATAAAGCAATAAAACTTTGCTTTGATTAAAGTGATTGATATTTGTGGCGCTTACTATTTATATTTATAATGTTTTAACTAATCATGCATCAAAATTTTATATATATATATATATATATATATATATATACTAGCCGCTTAAGGCAGCCAGCTGTCCGCCACGCTAAAGGTTTTCACAAATGAAGTTTTTTAAAACATAGCAGGAAATCTGAAGATTAGTGGACAATTCTTCTTCTGCGTTCTTCAGATGTTTCTTGGGCCCTAGTACTGCTAGTGGAGACACGATCCTCTTCCAATCTTCTTTGACGTTTCTCAGGTGTTTCTCGGATCCTAGCACTGCTAATTGAGACACGAACCTCTTCTAATCTTCTTTGACGTTCCTCAGGTTTTTCTCGGGCCCTAGCACTGCTAGTTGAGACACGATCCTCTTCTAATCTTCTTTGACGTTTCTCTGATACTTCTTGGGCTCTAGAATTGCTTGTCGAAAATTCGGTCATGTTCCATCCTTCTTTGACATTCCACAGATGTTTCTTGGGCCCTTCTTCTTCTTTGAGAATCTCTTAATATCTTTTTCTTTGACAAAATACAAAGTTTTTTGGAAGACGGTTCTGCCATGTCAGTAATCGGGTTTTTAAGAAGTCAACGAATACTTTAGAACAACAATTACTATAAAAGAAAATCATGAAACTTCAATATTAAAATCTAAGTGCTTACCTGCAAACTGAAACTTTCTGAAAATAACTAATTACATTT